>JAXQQM020071792.1:0-90283 GCA_034641835.2 Pinus albicaulis
GGTTTGGGTGGTGATGCTTTGAGTTGTGGTAACTTTGAACTATAAGGTGCCATCTTCATTGAAGTATAGATTCTGGGGTGGATCTGTGACTATTCTAATTCGGTGGAGCTCAAATCTGTGGGCATCGGATTGGCTATTACTACAGTGCATGACATTTCAGTGATTGTGTGGCCTTTGAACTATGGAGCTGTGACATTTCAGGACTATGGTGTATCTACTTCATATACTGCAATGGTAAAGATCCATTGTTGGTGCAGTATGGTGTTAGATTGATGGTGCAGAATTCAGACTAAGTACAGTAAACACCTTGAACAGTGAAGGACTTACAGTGAAGATACTTACACTTGAATAGTGAAGCAAGTTAATTCTGAAATTGAAGTCAACACACAGCAAGGTGATTGGGCAGTGAAGCATATTTGAAGTTGACTGGACAGTGAAGTCAGTGAAGAATTTTGGAAGAAATAATACAGTGATGAATATGTCAAGAACATTCAAGTAAGTACTATTCACATTCTCTATTAAACCAAGCAAAGAAGGATTGGTGTCCTTGGAGTAGGAGCTCCTAAACACAAGGTTGGTGCCTTGAGAAGATAGGGCCAAAGCCCTAGAGGTCAGAGCCTCATCAAAGTCCAAGTTGGTGCTTGGCAACAAGTTGGTGCCTGTTTCATTAAAAGGGTTGGTGCCCTCACTCATCTATTGTATACTATTATTAAAAAGAGGAATGAAATTCTTATTAATCCTTAATATTATCATTATACACCTCTCTGTCTGTAATTGTGTAGAATCTAACTGGCAATAATTAACAATTGAAAAGAAATATTGATTCACCCCCCTCTCAGTATTTCCAGTAATGAGACTCTGCTAAAAGAGAAGACCATGCATACTGTTAGGGAAAGCCTATGATTCTTAAGAGTTTTTGCAGAAGTTATCCATGATTGGGCCCTATGAAATCCTTGATGAGTCACAGATGGACAATCATTTTTGATGGATCGTCTCTCTAGAGCAACTCCATTGAAGAACATAATCCCTTACTCATTCATTGGACCATTGTTGAAGGTGTCTCCCACTCGATCACAAGACAAGTAATCTTTCTTAAAAAAGGAGTTTATGCAGGTAGGGGGAGTTGGTTCATCACATGAAAAAACACATCTATCATGAACCACATTGCCAAGAAGAGCACCATGACAAGGGGAGCAGCATGAAGCAAGATGATAGGGGGAGTTCTTGGGTACCCCGTTTGCCATTGATGTCAAAGGGGGAGAAAATGTTGGAAGGGCAAGAATATTGCCATCAATGACAAAGGGGGAGATTGTTGGTCTAAGGTTGTCATTGATGTCAATATGGAATTGGCCGAGATGTCAATATTCTTGAGATGCCTGGTTCCAGATGATGATACCATGACTCTTGGTTGATACCATCAATGAAGATGTCACGAAGAAGCCTGGAACCAGCATGATGCCAAGATGGCAAATATTCTTAAGGTGCCAAGTGTCAATCGTGTTCCTTGTTTGGTAACCTAGAAGAATACACTTTATGATGTCATTCATGACATGGTTGGAAACTATATGATGACATGAAGGACTTGAAGCTCTCTAGATGGCATATTAATGGATGCTGCACTTTGACATATGGATGACATATCACTGCACTATTACATGACATGGATGCTACACTATCATGATGACATGAATGATATTGATGACATACTATGATGAAGAACTTGGAGTCATAACAATGAATTAGCCCTAATGACCTTGCTGTCCTAATTACCTTCTGCACTAAAAATTTCAAGAGCAGTCACAAAGAAAAATTATTTTAGACAGCTTAGAGGCATCTTTCCACTATAAGTTCTATACCATCTTAGAGAGGACTTTTTCCTCTTTCTAATGAGCCCTTACTTGCCCCGAAACTCCCAGCGGTTGATGAGATATTGAATTTTCAAAGTTAAGAAAAATATAATTAATTCTGGGTCGACGTAAGCGTACCTGTATATGTCGGCCTCACTACCAAGAGGCGTGTCTCTTCGTCAAAAGTAAAAAACCAGTATAAATACAAGTTGAAACACCTCTTTCAAGCATCAAAATCGGTGATTTTTTCAGACAAGACACAGAACAGCAGGGAAGCCGAGGAGGACTAAAAGATCATTGTTTGGGATAGATTTCCTTTATCATTAAAGCTCATACCTGTGACTACACTCTTGTGGAGGGATACTTCTAAGACCTGTAGTGGCATCTTCTAGACAAACTTATTCTTGAAAGCTCGAAGTTAATAAGATCTTGGATCAGTGATAAAACTGTGTGACAGTCCTGTGGTGAATTAGACCTCCTTTCAAATTCGGATTGCAGATTTTTTGAGAGCTCAAGCAGTGACCTGTTTAGGGACGTCCGTACCTGCTTTGGAACTCAAATCTGTAGCACTTCACAACTCAGACTTGCCTGCAAATTCGGCCAGCCACCACAGACCTGTAAATTCGTCTTAATTACAGAGTTGCAGATTGTTAAAGTGAGGGGGTCGGATCTGTTCTTTTTTATTACAGATTCTCAGCCCTTTTTCCTATGGAAATTTCAGCGAATTCAGATCTGTGGATTAAAGGAAGGTTAAACCTGTAGCTTGACATTTCAGATTTCTGATTTGGAGGATTGAATTTCAGAATTTGTGAATCAGAATTTTGTTGAGACTGAGTTGAGCAATTGGGCATCCCTTGGAGAAGATTATAATCACCTTTTGGAGCAGCCCTGTGACATCTTTTGGAGCAGCCATGTGATATCTTTTGGAGCAGACCTTGGCCTTCATTTTGAAGCAGTTTTTTAGTCTATTCAGGAGCAGACTTGGAGTCACTATTACAGCACCAAGGACAGAGATCAGTTGTGTAACATCAATATCAGTAGTGGAGACCTATATTGACAGTGAAGGGTTTTGGAGCACCTATTAAGGAGCTTGTGGAGAGATATCTTGTTTGGGCAAGGAGTATCGAAGACACCTTTTTTAAAGGTTAGCTTGAAGACCTTCTTGGAGACTTTGATTGAAGCCCTTGTGGAGTGACCTTGAAGAAAGTTCCAGATTGAAGACATTTTATTGAGAAGCCTTGAGTGATCTTGGAGATAACATTGAAGGACATGATGCATTAGCCATCATGAGGTGACCTTGGAGAAAGTGTTTGGGTGACATTAAGAGCAGCTGAGACACATTCATGAGAAAACAAGGTTGTCATTGATGAAGTGACGTGGAGACTAAGTGAAGGCATTGTTGAAGATTGTCAGGGCTCGTTGAAGAAGACATCGGGAGCCGTGAAGTATAAACAAATATATCTTGATAAATTGAAGCAGGAGGTTGAAGCCTCATAGAGACAAGGTTGGTGCCTTGGAAGATAGGGTTGGAGCCCTAGAGGATAGGAGTCCTGAAGAAACCAGGTTGGAGCTTGTAGCAGAAATAGGGTTGGAGCCCTAAAGGTTGGAGCCTCAAAGTGACAAGGTTGGAGCTTTGGAAGATAGGATTGGTGCCCTAGAGGTCGAAGCCTCGTGAAGTCCAAGTAGGTGCTTGGCAAAGTACAGGTTGGTGCCTGGAAGGATTGAAGATTGGTGTCTTCATCTAGGGTTGGAGCCCTACATTTATTGTATCTATTTTATTGTAAAGAAGAATTTAATAAAAGCATTTATTCTTATTGTTCATATTGTGTTCTAAATATAAGTGATCTAACTGGTAAAAATAACAATTGGAAAGAAATATTGATTCACCCCTCTCAGTGTTTCCAACAAAATATGGTCATTATGTGAGCAAGTGTCCACGAAAGAAGGGAGAAAATGAGAAGAGGAAGAGGAAGGAGATAGTTGGTGTCGCTACATCTTTAACGGAGTTGGATGACTTCTCAAGAAGTTTCGAGGAGGACTTTGATATAGTTTCTCATTTCTCTAAGGGTGCCATCGATGAGAACTACGTGGTATGTGGATAGTGGAGCGTCGGAGCATATGACAAGTTTGCATGTAGTTTTTGAGACTCTAACTGAATAGGACTCAAAGTTGCACACAGAGGTCAACAATAAGAGTCAGAATGTTGTCAGAGGGTCAAGTGTTGTGCCATTCAGGATGTAGTCAAGTGGGCTGTTGTGAGTTCAAGATGTATTGCGGGCACTAGAGGTCAGATACAACGTGTTCCCTATCTTAGTGATCGAGGCAAAGGGGTTTGAGGTGATTTTTTATGATGGGAAAGCGAAGCTCAAGCCTAGAGGCTCTAACTCTATTGGAGCTATCATTGGACTTAGGGAGCACGGTCTATATCGACTAACGAGCAAGCCTATAGATCAAGGGAAGAAGCAGGTTCCTGAGACTCAAAGGGAGTCAAGATCGACGGGAGTATGCAGATTCAGAGGGAGAATCTGCAACCCAAGAAGAGTGCATGGTCAGTAGGGAACAAGGGGAATCTCGCTGGCAAGAAGGAACTATCGAATGGCTTGAAAGCATTTTAGGGTAAGAAGAAGCGGGAAGCTTCTGGAAGTAGGGACACTACAAAGGACAATGTGGTTCATTCTACAACGTATGTTGCAGTGGGGAATGCCAGAGATTGGGCTAGTGTCATTGACAATGACGAGTTACTTCCGAGTGGTGGAAGTACCTCCTTCGCTAAGAGAAAGTCTTGAAATGTGTACCTTGGAAGGTACTACCACAACCCCTGGGGTACTGGATTTGTGAGGACTTGACTCACGATAATGGAGCTTCCTAGGCAATGTACCCAATTGGTGGTCTTTGTACCAAGTGGAAAATTAATTGTTTATTCATTGGATGCATGATGAGCACCCTTTATGGACTAAGGGGCACCTAGGGCTTCAAGGGTGTGGGAAAAGACAGATGGAAGAGAATGTATTTCTAAAGTTAGTAGGGTTTTTATGTGTAGGCTCACGTTGGCTTGCCCTACAAGACATGACCCTTGAAGTTTAATGTTAGCCCCTAAGATCACTATAAGTAGAAGTAAATGTGAGACCATTTGGACACATCAAAAATGCAACTCATCAAACTAAAGACTAGACCAAGGAGCCGCAAACCTAGAGGATTTGAGCTACAGAGGAGAAGGAGGACGAGTCAGTGTCTCTTTAGGGCGAGTTATTCTACATGGTTCTGAGCATGGTTTTGTGCATTTGGCAACAAATCTCTGTGAACATGGCCGAGGTAATTTCAGAGCAATGGAAGTTGGAGCCCCTTAAGTCTGGTGTACAAGAAGGTCGTAAGGCGTGTGGTTGATGTTGGAATAAGGGTTTCACTTCAGCAAGCTTATGTGTTGAGGTTAAGGGTCTTGTTACCCACCACTTATGGGTGATATCCATAGGAGAAAATTTTCTCCTAGATAGTCCTCAACCAATAGTCAGCAGCCCCCAGATAGCTCGATGTGCCACCATCTCCGCCACCTAAGCTAGCCATCATGTCCCTCACCCATTTGTTATGATCGTATGTTTGAAGGTGGGCCTTCCAACCCCGAAGGTATCGCATTTCATTATGTAGTTGGGCATTTTTGTTTACTTATCATGGACACTTTTGGGCATGGATTAGTGGTGGGGGAATTCAGCAGAAATAGTGGGCTTGGTCTGTGTGAAAATTTCTAACTTGAAATTCTACGGCAGTAACTAATTTATTTCTCCTACTTATTTTCCACAATAAGTTATTTACAAAACCCTTCAATAAACAACAAAATAAGTTCTATTGTAATTATCACATAATTGGATAGAGAAAAGAATAGTGAAATGCAAGCACAAGAATCAATCACATCAACACAGTGGTTTTTGGACAATAGTCCCCAGAAAAACCCAATGCGAGAAAATCGGTGCAGCAGATGAGGGTTTATTTATTATTCTTCAGTAATAATCTCTTTACAAGGAATGATTTGCAGAATCATGGAGAAACTTTTGTGAAAACACCTGAGATAGTTTTCCTCTAGTCACTGGATAAAAAAAATCAGCAAAATGGTCATTTGCGCCCTGGTAGTGTCATTTGCGCCCTCCATATTCAGGGCCACTTTTGACAAACCTACAGGTGTCCAAATTAGGCCCAAAATGGCTTGTTGGAAAGCCCTTCCAGTCCTCTTTCTGAATATGCCTCCAGTTTTAAAAATAAAGGTCATTTTCCCCCTCAAAAAGTCATTCTCCCAAGACTAGTATTTGCACAGCGCCTAGGTCAAAACAAGGGCAAAAAGGTGATTTTTTGGTAGTTTTTTGAGCTTTTCACCTATCAAAACTGCAAACCAAGGTTGGAAACATGGTTTTCTGGAATGCTTATGTCCTTAGGAATCCAATGGTAGCTTTCTTTCCCTCAAAAAGTGCCCCAATCATTTGCGTAGCGCCAAGGGCATTGCGCAAATGACCAATTTTCTGCTAAATGCCTGTTACAAAAAACTCAAAAAATCCCAGATTTTGTAAAAAAAATTCCAAAATGCCTCAAAATTGGTAGAATGGTTGATGATGATGTGGCTAGGCTTGGAGGGAAGCCTCAGCAAGTATGTCTAATTTCTTCTTCTCCTCCATGGTCAAATCTTCAATCTTTGCATTGGCTCTTTGAGCTTGCCCATTGCAATTTTCTCCTTCAGAGCATGGTGTTTGATTTTCCTCCTCAATAGGTCATTGTCTTTATTAGCCTTTGCTAGCAGCTTCTCCAAGTGTTGATTGGCTCTATCAAGCCATGGCTCCCTGTTTTCACTGATCACTATAGCAAGCTGCTCATTTAGGGTTAGTTGATCAGCAATCTCAGCTTCCCTTTGTCTTTCTAGAGCTAGAGCTATTTTCAACCCTCTAGTTCTAGGTTTCTTTCTTGGTGCTTGTTCCTCTTCATCATCAAGTAAGCCATACTTTTCAAGTGTTTCATCTAGCATGGCTTCGGCCTTTTCTGCCTCCCTTTGAGTAGTGACATACTTGACCTCATCAATGACCTATTTAGTCTTCAATTGCTCATTCTCCTGCTCAAGCAAGTTTATGACATATTTGGCCCTGTCAAGATTAGTTTGGAGCTCCTTAATCATGACATCCTTACCTATGATGGTTGCATTAGTGATTTTGTCATTTTCATCCTCATCTAGGTCAACAAGATGAAATTCTTGTTCTTATCATGAAGGTCCTCCTCATCATGACTGACTGTCTCAATCACCTTTTCTTTGCCCTTGTCCACCTGCTTTGTTGTAGAAGAAGGCATGGCCCCTTACACTCTATGTGGAGCAAACACATGCCCGTGGCCTCTCTAATAGGTTTTTGGCAATGGCTCAACCTCAACCATACTAGCCCACTTAGGCTCAATGTCCTCAATCCTACTAAGTGACCCAATGTCATGATGAGATGGAGATGAAGGAGGTGAAGGGGATTGATCTGATGTTGATGAATGTGCTATGGGCTAAGATGGAGGAATGGAAGTGTATGGCTGGGATGATGAAGGGACATTTTGTGCATGTTAAGTGGATGGCTCATTGAAAATATCATTAACTATGAAGGTACTTCATGCAATGTTTAGTTGATTGAGATGGTGGAGGACTATGATTTTAATGAGAGAATGATGAAATAGACTTCTCATTTGCTATTCATACTCCTTTTTCTGGTCAATGTATGCCATCTTCTTTATGCTCCAAAAAAGATAATAGGGTATGTTAAGCATCCTTACCCTGGTGAAATGCATTAAGAGCCGGATGTGATAGGAATAAAGCCTTGAAAATTTGCCTTCCCATGAAAAGTATTTCATGATTATCTTCATCATTGGCGCATATTTGTCCAAGAGGTGAGAAAAAGGAAAGAACCTCTTTGTCTAATTTTGGTGTCTTGGTTTTAAGAATAAGTCAAAGTCTTGTTTCTTCAAATTACCTTTCTTGAACCACTTCTCCCCAACATTTGGGATCCCGGTGGCAGCTGAAATAATAGCAGTGGATAGAGTAAAAGTGACACCAGCTAAAGTAACTTGGTTGTCATGGAGTCTAGATATGAAAAGTCTGGTCAGCATCGGATGGTGTTGGACCCTCTGAATTTTCTCACAAAAATCATAACAGCAACATGTTTGAAGCATGTCACAGTGGAGAAGCCAAGAGTTCCCTAGTGTTGGCATGTTCAAGTCTGAGCACTCTTCCTCCTTTATGTGGCCTCCTCACCTTTGTTTCCTCTCCTTCACTGAATGATGTGTTTTCTTCCTCTTCTGCCATGGTGTTTTTGTCAAAACCCTAGGGATTAGGAATGGGGAATGGGAAAGGGAAAATGAGGGAGATGTTTGCTAGGGATGTGTGAAATGGGGGAGGGGATAGGGAGTAGTAATATGATGAGATTTAGGATAGGTATTTGGGGATTGGGAGCCTAGGTAGATGTAACACCTAGGACTTAGGGTTTTGGGAGAAAGGTTTAGGAAAAGGGGATTTTGCAAATCAGGGATTTGGGAATGGATTTTTGTGAGTGTGGGAAGGATGCAAAGGGTAAGGGAGTGAAATTTCGGAGTTTTCAAAAGTGTAATGAGAATACTGGGGTTTTAAACAAATTCCTTCAAACACCAACTTGTACCCTAAACTTCACAATACTCAACATATGCACTTGATGAAAATGTTTTTTAATGGCATGAGCTCTTACTGATTTTTTTGGAGGTCGATGAGTAAACTGAGGGAGCTTTGAAGATGATGTTTTTGCCACTTAAACACGTTTTTAGGGCTTGCTAGTCATTTGTGCCATCAACAGAGTATTTGCACCCTCAATTGAACATTTGCACCCTCAACTATGTATTTGCGCCCTTGACTATGCATTTGCGCCATCGCCTCAGCGTTTGCGCCCTCAACTGTGCATTTGAGCCCTCGCTTCAGCGTTTGCGCCCTCTCCTCAGTTTTCTTCACCAATTTCGCCCAGAAACTCGAAATTTTGTTGTGTTTGGAGGAGACAAATAAATTTGAAAAGATGTCAAGGAGTCATAAATACTTTAAGTGAATTTGAATTTGGATTTGAAAAACCCACTTTTCTAATGTTTCATTTCACCTTTTTGAAGAACCCACTTTTCTAATGTTTCATTTCACCTTTTTGAAAACATTGTTGATTACCCTTTTCCTTTGATTTTTTCTTCTTTGAGGGATGATGTTGCTGGACTTTGGCACTTTTCACTTTCAGTTTGGCATGTGTGATTTGAGTTGACAGCTTGGGTCAGAACTTATTACATATTATGAGCATAAAATTACATAAAAATTAAAAAATATATTACATCTTTGTTTTGAATAAAATTACATTTTAGTATGAAAACCATACTCTAAAACCAAAATTACAACTTTAAAAATGATATTTACATGTTGATAAATACTTTGCAGATGATTGAGAAAGTTTTATTTGAGTCACTCTCACACCTTTGTTGACCTTATTGAGATGAAATGGTGTGTTATGAACCTTTGAAAAATGAAACCTAGTTGACCTAATGGGACCTTGAATGCCCTGACTCCATGGTTGACTTTGACTGACATAATGGCATAGTGAAATGAGCTTTTAAGATTTTTTTATACTCAGCAAGACATGAAGGTTGGTCAACAAATGTGAAATTTTGAGGGAGAGTG
The DNA here is from genome assembly GCA_034641835.2 of Pinus albicaulis. Lineage (NCBI taxonomy): Eukaryota > Viridiplantae > Streptophyta > Pinopsida > Pinales > Pinaceae > Pinus > Pinus albicaulis. Next base: position 9,529 of record JAXQQM020071792.1, read on the forward strand.
AGGGTTTTATGACTAGGGCTACCATCATTGAATCAATTTTTTGCATGACCTAATGGAATGATAAAAAAATTCTAAGTGGGACCCCTAAAATGAATATGAAAAGAGTGATTTTGATCACTGATGGCAAAATGCAAATTTTGACACTAACATCTCCCACCCCATCTACGCTGCAAGGGATATCACAGAAATAATAGAAGTATACCTAGCTACTAGGGCGAAGGTTTCTTCATAGTCTATCCCTTCCTTTTGAGCATACCCCTTAGCCACAAACCAGGCTTTGTACTTTTACACGTTGCCATTTGCAGCATACTTGATCTTGTAGATCCATCTTGAACCTACAACTGATCTGTCCTAAGGTCTAGGTACCACTTCCCAGACATCATTGGTCATTATGGAACTGTATTCCTCCACCACAGCATCTACGCCAATGTGGAAAAAGTCGAAGTTGGGATTAAATCGGCAAGGGTCCAAAAGTTGAAAAACTCGACAAAGTCGGGAGTTTTTTGAAAAAGTCGGCAAAACTAAAAAAATACAAAAATATTCATATTTTGAAAAAATCCTGACTTTTTGGAAAAAATCCCGACTTTTTGGAAAAAATCCTGATTTTTTGGAAAAAAACCCGATTTTTTCAAAAAAAATTTAAAAAATTATTAAAGAAACTACCTCACTCACGATTTTTTGGAAAAAGTAGGCAAAAAGTTGGGAATTCGAGGATAAAATCGCGACTTTTTCAGGGATGAAAAAGTCGGCAAAAAGTCCGCCGATAAAGTCGACTCAGGGAAAAATTCGGGACTTTTTGCCAACTTTTTCCACACTGGTCTACGCACACTTGATGTTGAACTACCTCCTGAAAACTAGAGGGTTCTCCAACCTGAGCCACCAAAGCTTGGTATCTGTCTGGTTGTCTACGCTTCCTTTTCTCGGTTCTAGGAGCTCCAATAAACTCCTCTATGTACCTTAGTATCTGTCATAATTCTCGGCTCGTTCTTCCACTGGCAGTGGGTGGATCTTCTTGCTCCTCTTCCTGTGAATCTTCCTGTTGTGATACTTATGGATTCTTATGCCTTGGAGAAGCGATGGTGCTAGTTTTGGCTGGTCGAAGTGGCTAGACCAATGGATTGTCTTCTGACTGCTTTTCGGAAGGCATTTCTCGGGATTTTCTAAAAGCCCTGTCCTCCATGAACTTTACATCCCATCGTACTACGCCTTTCCTACTACCAAGAATGTAGATTCTATATGCCTTAGCATTCTCGCTATATCCCACCAGATGTCCTTTTTCCGCAGTCTGATCCAACTTCTTTCTCTTTTCTTCGGGTACATGGCAGTACACCAAACTCCCAAAGATCCTGAAATGACTCACATCTAGATTTCTGCCAATGAAGACACTCTCCGATGTAATCTTACCTAGTACCCTGTTAGGAATCCTATTCTGAACATACACAGTTGTGTTGCATGCTTCTGCCCATAGAAATTTGGGCATATCTTGATCATACAGCATTACCCTCGCCGCTTCAACAATAGTTTTGTTTTTCCTCTCTGCAACCCCATTCTGCTCTAGATTATATGGAGCGGTCCATTCTCTTTCCATGCCTTCCAACTCAGTGAAGTCTTTATCAATATATTCTCCACCATTGTCTAAATGCAATACTTTTATCCTCTTCCCTGTCAGATTCTCAACCAGAGCCTTAAACTCTTTGAATCGATCAAAGACCTCATCCTTGGTCTTTAGAAAGTAGATACAAGTCTTCCTGGAATGGTCATCAATGAAGGTGACGAAGTATTCGACACCACTAAGAGCTCTTGTGGACATTGGTCCGCAGATATCTGAGTGTATTAATCCCAAAACACTCTTTGCCCTATTGTTACTTTTGGAATAAGCCACTTTAGCGTACTTGACTAGTACACACCCTCTGCAGACATCATCTAGTTTGGTGCTTAACTCTGGAACTCCTGTGACGGTTTCTTTGATAATTCTTAGAGCCCCATGGTCTAAGTGCCCCATCCTTTTGTGCCATAGTTCATTCAAATCTTTCTCATCATTGCTGCCTATCAGTGCCATTGGATATTCTAGTTGCAACTTATACAGTCTATTTCTTCTGACTCCAATTTGGGCCTTCTTCTTCCAACTCAGGTGTTTGAGATATACTTTATTTCCAATGAAGTATACATCATAGCCCTTGTTTTGTAACTGAGATACAGAGAGCAAGTTCATCCCCAATCCAAGCACATGCAGCCCATTAGTAACCTGAAGTCGATCTCTTGCTTTTGTTTGAAAAACTATAGTACCTCTTCCAACAGGAGTACATTTAGCCTTATTTCCCATGGTGACTTGGAAGTTCACCTTTTCTTCTTAGTAGCTCGAGAAACATTCTCGTATTCCCGTCATGTGTGCAAAAGCCCCGCTATCAATATACCAAATCTCGGAGGAAGCATAGCTTGACAAGCAAGCAACTTCTTCTTCGAATCTGGAAGTCAACATCGAAATGTCGTGATCCATCGTATCTTTCGTGCTTTCCTCTTTCCCAGGATAATTGCATGAGCCCCTTCGAGTTGTTGCTCTAGCAGCATCAAGACCACGACTCATTGCAGAATCTCCAACCTTGTTGCCCGATCTCTGCTCTGATACCATGTGAAAATTTCTAACTTCAAATTCTACTGCAGTAATTGATTTATTTTTCCTACTTATTTTCCACAATAAGTTATTTACAAAACCCTTTAGTAAATAACAAAATAAATTCCACTGCAGTTATCACATAATTGAATAGAGAAAAGAACAGTGAAATGCAAGCACAAGAATCAATCACATCAACACAGTTTTTTTTGGCCAATAGTCCCCGGAAAAACCCAATGCAGGAAAACCGATGCAGTAGATGAGGGTTTATTTATTATTCTTCAGCAACAATCTCTTTACAAGGAATGATTTGCAGAATCATGGAGAAACTTTTGTGAAAACACCTGAGATATTTTTCCTCCAGTCACTGGAGAAATTCTGACACACTAGAGACCCCCCAGCCTCCACTACGTCACCTTTGCGTCCTCTTCTGCGTGAGGACTGCATCCTATGTAGCACTGCCTCTCTACGTTGTCCCTCTGCGATGTCTCTCTGTTGCTCTGCGTCCCTTCTCCTCTATCTCTAACTGCTACTGATACCCTCCTCTTCCTTCACCCTGTAACTCTCCCTCTGAAATCGAACTGTTGCTCCTAGAGTTACGACTTTCCTCGGGTTACTAAGTATTTGCCCGATTTATCTCCAATTGTCCCTCAAGTCTTCATTTATACTTTTCTTGTTGAGATATCAACGGTCGTGATCAAATCTCTAATCAACGGCTAGGAATAAAACAGACTTAATCCTCGTCTCTTAGAAGCTTCTCACCCATACTTATATTAATTCCCTTTAATTATTTTAATTTCCTAAGTTTTAACTTAGGAATCATTAAAAATAATTAATTATTTTCATATAATGCACTCCGGGTGGACTTTCTCCAAAAGATTTCTGGGCCTTGGAGATCTCATGTATTCTAACCGCTCCACAAAATATCGGAGCTAGAGCACATCTCATGCTACCCAAAAATCAACAGTTTGTACTTTTATCTCCTCTGTCCAACTTGAGGTTAACCTTGTATCCTAGTCCTGTCGAATCTCCTTTATTGGCTACTAGCTTTAGGGATGGTACTACACGGGAAACCCCGATTTTGGTTGTGTGGTTCCACTGCTTGACAATGTCTCAATTCTCAACAGAAAAACCTGCAGAAAATGTTTTCTTCTAATGATTGGACTGAATCCCGGTGGGCTCGTACACAAGATGGAAAAGACACCAAAAAGAAAGTCTTTGACATTAATTTTTGGAAAAGGTCTTTAGAGCTGGTAAAAATTACTGAGCCCCTTGTTAAGGTGCTAAGGATGGTGGATGGGGAAAATATGGCAATGGGATACATTTATAAGGCTATGGATCAGGCCAAGGAGCAGATACGGGCAGCTTACAGGGACAGGTTAGCTAAATATGGCCGGATATGGGAGATCATTGATAACAGATGGAACAATCAACTCCATCATCCTATACATGCAGCTGGGTATTTTTTGAACCCAAAGTATCATTATAGAGCTCGGCTAGGAGATCAACAGGATGGGGAGGTCAGATCTGGATTGATTGATTGCTTGGAGCGCATGGTCCCTAACCGTGCAGACCTTTTGGAAACACACAAACAACTTACTCATTTCAGTATGGCAGCTGGTACCTTTGGAAAGAACTTGGCAAAAATGGCAAAAGATGTGGATCAACCAGGTAAGAAATTCCAATTTGTTTTTCTTTTCAAGTTAAATTGTTTGTAAATAAGTAATGAAGTGAACTATGTTACTAATGAATTTATTTTTATTTGCATCACATCGGTGGGAGTCATTTGGTGGCCAATGTCCTTAATTGCAGAATTTTTCAATTAGAATCCTTAGCCAAACTTGCAGTGCTTCAAGTTGTGAGCGCAATTGGTCTGTTTTTTAGCGCATACACATAAAGAAGAGAAACCGTTTGGAACAGAAACGGTTAAATGATCTTGTGTTTGTGCAATACAACCTTTGCTTGAGGCGGAACCAACTAATGAGCAAAACACCTGATCTAGATCCCATTGTGTTGGATGATATTGATCCAACATCAGAATGGGTGGAGGAGACTGAAGATCCAGTGTTTGAGGCTGATTTTGATTTTGATGCAACAGTAGCGAGGGGTGAATTTGAAGCAGATTTGGTGGCGCCATCAGACGCAGACCCAGGATTGGTAGTTGCATCAAGCAAAGGCAAACAACCAATGGACGACACTAGTCATGCACCTCGAGTAACTCGTGCTTCCATTAGGTCCACTTCTATTGTTATTGGTGGCAGGGGTACTGAGGTTGCAGATGAGCCTGAGGCTGAGGCATCCTCAGACTCTGATCCAGATGATGTCTATGCAGCGCTAGCAGCGGATGTTGATCCTGTGTCTAGTAGCGGTGATGAATTTGATGATTGATCATCATTCATGTGTAGTCTTGTATTAGGCCAATGGCCTCATAGCTTGTAGCATTGTTTTTGGACTTTATGGGCCATTTGGAGCCTCATTGCTTATGTATTTTTCGATGATATGTATTGCACTCGGTGCCATTTTGATATATTCACCTTTGCATGGTATATAAATGAGCAAACTTTGCATACTTTTTCTCTATTGGCTTGGAATCATGGTTGCAAATCTTAAAAATAGTTTTTTTTATTAAAAAATAATTATTTAATGTATTTTTTTTAAAACTGGTTCATTGAGATCTGACTGCTACCAGTTAGACCGGTTCCAGTTCGAAACCCGATTCATTAGGTCCACCGGTCCGATCACCGGTTCCGGTTTTAATAACTATGTTTGTACTGCAGCTCCCTCTAAAATGTTGCATCATGCTTCCCATAGCACTACCACTGGTAACTGTTGCACTGCAACTTAGTTGCTAAGAGTTAAGCAACTGAAGAACATCACCCAAAATCCTTACAGACAAGTCAGTCTGGCTGCATCTCGATACTGAAACACTCTCTACTGCTAATCTGCATTGACCTTCTGGTGCCTCTACGCTTTTGCTACTCTGCACTGCATAAGAACTGCCTCTGCGCTGCTGAAATCCCATCAACCTCTACGCTGTTGCTTCTACGTTGCTGCTACCTCTGCTCTGCGCTGCTCCAGCCTTCAGCGTCCTAACACGGTTGATGTGTCTCTATAATCCTCTGCACCAACTGACTCCAGTTATCTTGCTACTGTCATTAAGGGCTCTCGTAGCTCTTATGTGATCCAAGAGTTTGGGTACCTCAAAGAACATACCCCTCACACCGTTATCCGTAGATCAATCTACAGATCTATGTCGCCCCACCTCTTCTCTCGAGGCACATGAGCACTCATAGCCACATCGCCATAACTCCCATCATCACCCTTAGTAGTTGCAGCCTTTGAATCAAAATTTTATTAATTATTAGTTAGATATAGTTATATTAGGTTTTATTAACTGAAAGGGCATGATCAAAGATCATGCCTCTTCGCCAAGGGACACCTTGAGGCTATATTTAAAGCCTAGGCGATCCCTCATTGTAATCATCTCATCTTTCATCATTAATAATATATATTTATCAAGTTTTACCAGAGTTTTTACACTCCATTGGTATCGGAGCCATCGCTCTTCGGGATCTGTGTGATCACCAGAATTAAGGAATTACAGAATTCCAGAATTGCAATTTCAGAATTGCAGATTTTTTCAAGATCTGAACTGAAGAAAACCGAGGAAGAGAAATTTAAAGATTAATCTGTTTCGGTGATCTGTGTCAAGGATTAGAAATTCGGATCTTCTGGAACAGAACCTAAGGAAAGAACAGTCATTCATCCGCTGCCTTTATATTTACAGCCTTCTCCCTGTGCATTATTGCCTTACACAGCATTAAATTCACCACTGTCCACACATTCGCTCCGCCTTCACAACTCTACTGTTTCATATTACCGCCCCACATCGCCTCAATTGTCGTCGTCTGAATCCAACAACCAATTTTGGAATTTTCTGGTATAAGAAACTCGAATTGCTGCGTTAAAGATTGAAACGTACATTAACAAGTGAACAGGTGTAACGGCGGGTAGAGATCCACATGTATTCTTCTGAGAGCAGCATTGTATTTTAAAAAAAAATCGATTGTTTTAAGAAACAGCGTGACTGTTCAAACAGAACCGGCACACTTAAAAAAAAACGATTTACACACCGTCACTGCACCGCCGTCCTTCACGAGTGGGGGGGTTTTAAATTCTGTGGGTTGGATTGTCCACCTGTCTCCCGGAAAAAAAAACCCGTCCGCCATCTCCCTGTTGCTTTCCCACCGCAGCGCATAAACTCGTTCAGTCAGCAAAAAAACAAAAATCACGTTTTTTAATTCGTGAAAGAGTGTGACCGCTGGCAAAAAAATCGATTGGTTTAAAAAAATCGTGAAAACAGGTTGACGGATAACAATTCGATTTGTTTAAAAAAAAAAAAATTCTGAGTTGTGTTGAATCTAAGAAACGGCGTGCCTTTAAAACGGAACGGCACGGTTAAATTTCCATTGGTATCCGACCATTCCACCGCACTCCTTAATGCCGCCGGCCCTGTCAGCAATCGGCCATCGCAGCACATTTTCAGTCAACAAAAAACAAAAATCACGTTTAAAAAAAATTTCGTGAAACAGTGTTGTATTTAAGAAACAGCGTGACTGTTCAACGAGTTTTTCCAGCCGCCGTCTCATTTCACTGTGTCCTCGCCGCGTCACTGCCTGCACTCGCTGCTCTCCTCCGCGCGGTTATCGTTGCCCTCACTTATCAAAAATGAGCACGGTTAAAAAAATATAGTTTCGTATATCATATATCATATATCATATGATATAAATCATATCATAAATCATATCATATATCATATGATATAAAAAAATATAGTTTTTTTTTGAAATTATATAATTCATATATCATATAGTTTCAATTGGTAATTATATAAATATATTGTAATTCTATATTTATTTATATATTATATAGTTTTCAAAATTGATAATTATATATATATTTATAATTATATAATTTATTTATATTATATAATTTTCAATTAATAATTATAGATATGTAATTATATAATTTTAAAAAGAAAATTATTATTATTATTAATTTAATTAATTAATTAATTAAATATTAATTAATTAATTAATTTAAAAAAAAAATTGATTAATTAAATATTTAATTAATTAATTTTAAAGACAAAGAGGAAAAATTGGCAGAAAAATATCAGTATGTCTTTATCAATGATGACGATTGATCAGATAAAAAGGCAAATATGGCTTAAACAAATGGAGGCTAAGGACAAAGAGGACAAAATATTGCAGAAATTTAATGTGATCATGAACAATATGACAGAACTCTTCAGTAAGCTAAATGATAAAATAGATAAGTTAAGTCCGACACAATCCCCAATATCTCCTAACAGGGAACAAAATCAACAAAACAATTCCGCAGATTCAGGGAACTCAGAAGAGCATCAGAAAAAAACTGATTTTCCACATCACCATGAAGATACAGATGTTTGTAAACAACAAACTGTTCCATCCCCAGAATTGAATGAAACATATGAAGCGACAAACACATCCGAAGCCACTGATATAACGACAGAAGCTGTTGAGGCCTTCGGTGATGAAGCAGATATGGTTGTTAAGAATGAAGCATTTGATGATGAGGAGAAGTTACATCAGACAATAGTTGTTGGTAACTTACCTCTAAATCTAAAAAGGAATCACAAAAAATCACCAGAAGAACAAGGAATAGCTGGGAAACATGAAAAAGTATTCCAAGATCTACCCATAAAAGTGCCTTCCGATAGGAAAATCAAACATCCAATAGAAGTCAAGACAGTATCCAACTCTGTCGATATCAGATCTTTTCACTATCCACATCACCAACAGATGGATCTCAAGAAGATGCTCCACGATCTTTTTAAAATGTGGGAAGCAAGAGCTCATCGCTTGCGGAAACCAGACATTCGTCAACATTGTCCATCATTACGTATGCTTTGAGGACAAAGCATCTTAAGAGACAGGCAATGTTATGAATATTTTATTAATTATTAGTTAGATATAGTTATATTAGGTTTTATTAACTGAAAGGGCATGATCAAAGATCATGCCTCTTCGCCAAGGGACACCTTGAGGCTATATTTAAAGCCTAGGCGATCCCTCATTGTAATCATCTCATCTTTCATCATTAATAATATATATTTATCAAGTTTTACCAGAGTTTTTACACTCCACCCTTCTTCTTATGAGGACAAGTAGTGGTGAAATGTCCTAGTTCACCACATCTGAAGCCCCTGACCTTTGAAAGGTCTCTCTTCTTCTTCCCTCGCTGCCCCTGTTGTCCCTTAGATGCGAGAGCCACGTCTTCCTCCTCCTTCTTGATCTTGATTCCACCGTTGTTGCTACCCGACTTGGTCATCCTCCGGATCTCTTCTTGTCAAAGAGTTGCCCACATGTCTTCCCAATTTGGAAGTGTTGCTCTGCCCAAAATGCCTTTGGAAAAAGGTCTCCCGCTCTTAAGACACTGCATTCAGGGAAGTCCTAACCAATAGACCCTCGTTAGGAGTCGCCCCCATAGTAGCGAGTTGATCACGAATCACCTTCAATCTAATGAGGAAGGGGTCAATTTCCTCTCCCTTATGCATCTGAAATAGTCAAAGTTGATTCTCCAGAAGCATTTTCCTTTAGACAGAAGTCCCTTGATACATTGAGGTCAACGTCGTCTACATCTCATTTGTTGTGTTCTTTTCTGCAAAGTGTGGGACCACATGAACCTTGACCCTGTCCATAATCAAGCGCTTGGCCCTTGCTTGCGCTTCCTCATACTTCTTCAGCGAATCAGCATCAATAGGAACAGCACAAACTTTCTCGACGTGATCTTTGATGTGATATTCATCTAGCACTGATAGGATTTTGGCCTTCCAGACGATGAAGTTGGATACTCAATCCATGTGTGGCTATCTCTGCTCAAAAATTGTCGAAGCTGAAAAACTCTTCTCCCTACTTTTGCTGCTACCCTCAGCAAAAGACACGGATCTGGGTTTCTTGGTGCTAGAAACCCTCTAGAGAATACGCTCCCTCTGACAAGTGATTTCCCTCCCGGAAATCCTCCACCAACTCCTGTCGAATCAACCCTCTCCAATCACTCCGCTAATCAGATCTCAGACTTCTTTGCGAGAAAGTCTGCTGAGAGATTGCTTCCCCTTACTTTGTCAACCCTACTGGACAATGTTCTGCACCGACAGAACAATGCCCCACTAGCAACTTCCGAAGATCAAAACTGCAATTCCAACCACGACAATCAGCACAGCGTTACCTCCTCTCAAATTGCGTAACACTTCCGGGACTATGTGAGCCTCTGCGTCAGCTAGACAGGCTCTGTGACACCCCTTTGGGTCTATGTGAGCTTATGGGTCAGCTCTGCGTGAGCTAGACAGCCTCTGCGTCACCCTTCCTAGGCCTGCGTTGTCCCTCTGGTGTTGCGTTGCCTCTTCCTGGATCTGTGTTGTCACAGTTGCCTTCCTGCAGCAAAAACTTTGCCTCTTCGTTGATGGCTTCAGCTCTACCTAATCTGCAATAGCTCTGATACCATGTGAAAATTTATGAATTTACTAAACAGAAACCCTACTGCAGTAATCTGATTTACTTTTCCTACTTGTTTGATTTACTTAACAAGTTATTTTTCTGAAATATTCAGTAAAACATCAAAGTAAATAAGCTGCAGCCTACACAAATATACAGATCAAGTACTGAAGAATTAAGCACATTCGACAAAGGAGACACAAGATTTTTCGAACAAATGTCCCCGGAAAAACCCAATGCGAGAAAACTAGTGCAACAGCTCTTGAGGGTTTTTATTGTTATGTAAATTTCTAAATGCAAACTAGGGTACCAATAGTGGTTTACCCAACAGAGAGAATCCCGACATATGTACCTCTATCTCCAGAGACAGATATTATGGTTGATTCAGCTAAGAATGAAGAACCCCACAGGTGCCTACGCAGTCACTGCATCACCTTTCAATGTGGTTGCGTCACTATGTCTGGTTTGCTGAATACGAGCCCGATCTGGCCCACTGAAACCCCAGCACAGCTCTTTGAGTAACTGTGTCACCCTCTTCTGACTCTGTGTCCCTCTGCATCACCCCTGTTGGGCCTACGTTGCCTCTGCGTCAGCTCTGTGTGAGCCTGGTTGGCTCTGTGTCACCCCTCCCCTCCCTGCATTGTCTCTCCGGTACAGATTTGACTCTCTGCTATTGTATTCTCGGCCTTGGATTCAGAAATCCCACTATCGAACTACCCCTTGCTGCACTACAAGCTCAATGGAGAATTCTCAACAAATCGCGCCCCAGAATTTTGACTTAGCTCAAGTGCTGCCACTTTGTGCGTGCTCTCCAACTGACCCCAAGTCTTCCTTTAATACTTTTCTTGTTGAACATCCAACGGTTGTTATCTAATCTCCAATCAACAGCTAAGATTAGAAAAGACTTGATCCTCGTCATTTAGAACATTCTCATCCACATGTCTAAATTAATTCACTTTAATTATTTAATTTCCTAAGTTGGACATAGGGTCTCCAATTAAATAATTAATTATTTGAATAACTTAGACTTCGGGTGGAATTTCTCCAAATGATTTCTGGGTCTAGGAGATCTCATGTGTTCTAGCCCCTCCACAAACTTTCGGAGCTAGAGCACATCCGATGCTACCCAAAAATCAACATGAGAGACTTGAATTTATTTTTAATAATAATATCATAAAGAGGATAATAGTAATAATAATAATAATACTATTGATGATTAAGTTAAAAATTAAACAATTGAGATTGATTAAGGACAAGTCAAGTGATTTTCCATCATATATATATGCTTACAAATTGATGGAAGGTGATTTACTATCTTTGGAAAGTCATGGTTGCAAAGATGGACATGACTTTCTATTTTTAGAAAGTCACTCTAGAAAGGTTAGAAATGAAATTTTATTCGAGGAAATTCATCCCATAGCTGCCAATTTTAACAAGTTAAAGTCCCCAAAGTGAATGATGAAAGGCAGCTTAAGTATTGGCTAAATATTGAAGAAAATTTCAATTACATCATGAGGATCTTATCACCCCTTAAAATAAGATTTCTTTTAGCCCAGTTCGGTTTATGAACATGGTTAACTAATTATAAAATTCCCGGAGATTATGTCGGCCCTAATGACAGTTGGGTTTTGGACCCAAAATTTAAAATTGAAAATTAAAATCTTATAAACATGTTAGGTCGGCTCTGGGTTTAAGGCCATGTTGGCACTCCCTAGAAAACCCCTCATCTAGTATATGTATGAGGCTCGGATTCTCTTAAAGAGACAAGAACAAAAAGCTTATTTCAATCTAAAATTTCAGTGGCATGGGCAGAAAGAATCATCTGTAGCAGGCCGAAGTATGAGGGCATTTTGTGTGATTGTTTTTATCCTTTATGGAGTTTTCTTTGGGCAAAATGAAAAATATTTTAGGCTAAATCGAGTTCATCTTTTGAGGTTTCCTTAGGACTAATCTCAGATTCATCTAAAGCTAATTTTGTTGGCTTTCTTGAGGTATCTTTTCACCTTGTCTTCTGAGGCATTTCATGTGCTATCTTGGATCTTCACTATGGCAGCATTATCACCATCATCTGAGAGGATTTTAAGTTGACTATCATGAGGCAAAATTCTGGATCCTCTAATCTCTGTGTCTAGGGTAGAATTAATACATCCTCTCCAAAGTTGTTCAGTAGCACCTGTTTTCACATTTGGAGACTACATAATGATGCTGCATTTGAATGATGAAATATAATTTGATGATGACATGACAAATCTCCAATGATGTGAATCTTGATGTCCTTATGATGAAAACTACATAATGATGTTGCATTTGATTGATGAAATATCTCTACACTATCTTAAGGACAGTTGAACTAGTGACCCTATGTTGAAGAAGGAAAGGACAAAATGATGGTGATCCTATGTTGAAGAAGGCTAGGGACATGATTATGAAGACAATCAACGAAGAAATCAAACCTTGAAGAAACCCTACACTCAAAGGCATTATGCCCTGCCTCCATTTCTGCACTCATAAATAATCAGTCACATTAAAAAATATTTTTTGCTACCTTAAGAGGCAAAATTCCTTAATGACACCTACACCATCTTGAAGAGCATAATTTTCCCTTTCCAACGAGCTATTACTCAGCCCGAAACTCCAAGCAGTTTGAAAGATATTGATTTTAAGTTATGGAAATTAATCCTAGCAGCTAGCCGACCTATACACAGTCATTCATGTCGGCCTCTCTCCATGAGACATGTCTCTTCATCAAGGGTCGAAACATATTATAAATTGGCGTTGAAAAGCATCATTTTAGCATCAAAATTTTGGTGATTATTTTAGAGAAAAGACGCAGAAATTACAGGAGGCCAAGAGGACATAAAGTTTAATGTTTGGGCTAATTTTTGTGATTGGGTTATCATTTAAGAGCTGATAAAGTGCAGATATCAGAACAGTGACTACATTCTGTGGAGAGATGCTTCTAAAACCGTGAGGGAGCAACCTGTGGAGACAGTCCTCACCTCAGAATTGAAGTAGCTCAAACTGTGGGCAGTTTTCAGACCTTGGACCTAGCATCTTTGTGGTTGTTTTGCAAATTCTGGAATAGACATTTCTAAGCAGAAAATTCAACCCTTGGAGCAATCCTGTTAAACAAAAGCTTAGAAACCACAGTCACTTTTGAAGACATCACTGCAACAGCTTTGTAGATATATTGAGCAGTCTTTAAGAAGTTGCAGATCTTGTGTATAATAGTTGAACTCAGTTGGGAATTTAAAGCAGTGATTTGAGCATCTTTTTGAAGACACTATTGAAGTATTTTGGAATAGTCTTAAGAGTGCATTTGAAGCAGGCATCTAGTGAAGATTTATTTGGACTACAAGTTGAGTAGACTTAGAGAACTGTGGAGCTGGCCTTCTGAGCATTCTATAAGCATTTTGGAACAGACTTTTTGGTTACTCCTTGATAATTTCTGCAACAGTCCTTCTAGTGACCCTCCCTAGATCAGATTCTTCAATACTTATTCACTTACCTTGAATCAGATTTTGAATGAATTTGGAGCAAACTTGAAAGGCTATTTTGGACAAGATCTTAAGCTGCTATGAACCAGCCTTTGAAGAATTCCTTGGGGTATTTTGGTAATCAATTGAAGTAGGATTGGAAACCTTTGTTGTTAAAGCAGACCTAAAGAGTATCTCGAGGGCATCTAGTTGGAGCTAGTAGCTGCCTTGGAGAAATTAGTGGAGACCTCAATGCATTGATGGAAGTCCTCATGACGTGAACTTGGAGATTAACTTGGGTAATATGAAGAGCAATGGTGACACCTTCTAAGAAGACAAGGTTGTCATTGATAAAGTAATTTGGTGAAGACATTGCTGAAGATTGACAGGGCTCGTTGAAAAATACATTGGGAGCCGTGAAGAATAACCAAACATATTTTGACGAAGTGAAGTTGTGGGTTCGAGCCCAAGAGGTTGGAGCCTCATAGAGACAAGGTCAGTGCCTCGGAAGATAGGGTTGGAGCCCTAGAGGATTGGAGTCCTCAAGAAACCAGGTCAGAGCTTGTACCAGAGATAGGGTTGGTGCCTCAAATTAACAAGGTTGAAGCCTTAGAAAGACCAAGTCGGTGCTTGGCAAAATACAGGTTGTTGCCTGGAAGATTGGAGTCTTCATCTAGGGTTGGAGCCTTATATCATTATTGTACTTTACTTATTATAAATAAGAAATTAATAAAAGTATCTATTCCATCATTGTTCATTTTGTGTTCTAAATATAAGTGATCTAACTGGTAAAATTAACAATTGAAAAGAAATATTGATTCACCCCCTTCTCAGTATTTCCAACAATTGGTATAAGAGCCAGTGACTTCACTCAAAGCCTAACAGCTTGAAGGTTGATCATTAGGACACAAATGGCAAAGCTAAGGGAGAAAGTCTCCAATCCTCCTAAATATGTGTCTTCCTCAACCATCGAAATTGAAGTCAATCAATTTGTGAAGGCTCCATTGTTCAATGGAAATTTTGATATATGGGAGGCAAGAATGAGGAATTTCTTGAAGACTCAAAGAATTGAAGTTTGGAAATCAGTGATTACTAATGACACGATGGATGAAGAATCCAAGGAGTACAATACAAGAGCAATGAAGGCAATTTTGAATGGGTTACCAAATTCTATGAAGGCAAATTTTGAAAAATGTTCGTTAGCAAAAGTCATATGGGACAAACTTCATGATCTTCACTCAAAAGGAGCGTTGACAATGATATCTAGTCAAGAAGATGATGGAAAACAAGAAAGAAGTCCAGAATCGATCAAGGAAGCTGAAGATAAGAGAGATGATAACAAGGCTAAAGAAGACCTAGAAGATGAAGAGAACAAAGAAGACTTTGAAGAAGATCTCCTGAATAAACGTATGGCTTCCATGGAAGAGATTAACAGTTTGAAAAAGGAAAAGGAGGAACCTAAGAAGAAAGCGCAAGATGGTAACCAAGACAAGGAAGGAAGTTGACTTTGTCAAGCTTCAAGAACAAGAAAGAGATGAGGAGCTTGCCAAACTTAAAGAGGAATTTCATCAAAACAAAAGAAAGCATCATGAAGAAGTCATATCTATGACAAATCAATTGGATAAGGCAAAGAAAAGGGAAGAAACTTTGTCAAGCCACCTTGAACAAAGACTTGAGAGCTTGAACAATCTTGAAGTAGAGATTGGTCAATACAAGGAAGAAGTCTCTTCTCTTAGATCTCAACTAGAAGAAGCAAGGAAACAAGCACAAGGAGCTAAGAAGGTGATGGAAACTTTGGCATTCATAGAAAGACAAGTTGATGAAGCAGAAAACGAGAGAAACACCATGATATGCCAACTAGAAGAAAAGGATGAAGAAATCTTCAAACTAAAATTAGACATCAATCTTCTCAAGGCCCAATCATGTGAAGCAACTAAGATGAAGGAAGAAATGGAGATAGATCTATCAAAGAAAGATGAAGAATGCAAGAAAATGAAAGAAAAAATTGATATCCTTAAAAAAGAAGTTGATCATTTGAACAAGAGCCTAAAGTGCTCCCAAACCCTAGATGACATCTTGAGTCATCAAAGATCTCCTCTTGATAAATCGGGTCTTGGTTAAGCAGGTGAATCTTCAAACAAGAATGATGCAATCCCTAATGCTTCAAACAACAAGGATGTGGAAGAGCTTGGAAGAAATATTGATGACCCCAGTTCCAGCAAAGGCAAGAAGAAGAATCAAGATGACATTGGAAGAAACCCTACTCCAAGAAGATACGCTGATGGTGTCAAGAATGCTAGAGGCAATAAATTTGAACAAAGGATCCCAAGACATAATTATTTTAGAATTACATCAAGGCAATCTCCATCCTCCAGGTACAAAAGTATATTTTTTGGTTATTGTTATTCTTGTACAAATTTTGGGCGCATGGCAAAGGATTGTAGGGCATACCACAAGGACAAATATAATGGTCCCCGTCAGTTTCCTAGAAGAAAATTTGCAAGAAGAAGTCATGATCTCTCATTCATGAATAAGATAGAGAGCTTCAATTGCCATAACATTGGACATATGGCACGTGATTGTAACTTGACTTGGGTTCCTAAACAAGCTAAAACCATGACAACCAACCCAGAGAATAAAGTTACACAAGTATGGAGAAGGAAGCAAGTTGAATCCGGAAGTCTCTTGAACACTCCGGCCAACAACACATGTTGTTGACTTGATAAAGTCATCACCGATATTCCAGAAGTTATCCATGAATTGGGGCCCTATGAAATCTTTGATGAGTCACCCATGGACATTCATCCTTTGATAGATCATCTCTCAGGAGCAGCTCCATTGAAGAACATGATTCCAATATTGACTTCTTCCACCCGATTACAAGGCAACAATCTTTCTTGAAGCTGGAGGAGGTTATACAGGCAGGGGGAGTTGGTTCATCACATGAAGAAATGCAAACATAACATGGACCACATTGCCAAAAAAGAAAGAGCACCATGACAGGGGCAGTAACGTACCTATGAAGAAGTACTCACTATTCATGAAGAAAAGAAGCAGCTTGTCAGGGGGAGTACTCGGGCACCCCGTTTGCCATTGATGTCAAAGGGGGAGAGAATGTTGAAAGGGCAAGAATATTTCCATCAATGACAAAGGGATAGATTGTTAATCTAGGTTGTCATTGATGTCAATAGTTGATGTCAATCGTTGATCTCAGTGGCCGAGATGGAAAATATTCTTGAAGATACTAGAGGATGATTACAAATGAATACAACTCTTGTTTAAGATGTCAAGACACAAATGAAGTGTCAATCATGTATCTTGATGATCATAATGGAAGACTACCATATCACTGCACTTGATGTCAATCATGTATCTTGACGATCATAATGGAAGACTACCATATCACTACACTTGACGAAGGACTAGAAGACATACACATGATGACATGTCCTACCTCCAATGATCTTGATGATAACACTACACGATTACATGTCCTACCTCCGATAATTTGATGATGACATGACAAATCTCCAATGATGTGAAGCTTGATGTCCTTATGATGAAGACTACATATTGATGTTGCATTTGAATGATGAAATATAATTTGATGATGACATGACAAATCTCCATTGATGTGAATCTTGATGTCATTATGATGAAAACTACATAATGATGCTGCATTTGATTGATGAAATATCTCTACACTATCTTAGGGACAGCTGACCTAGTGACCCTATGTTGAAGAAGGAAAGGACAAGATGATGGTGATCCTATGCTGAAGAAGGCTGGGACATGATTATGAAGACAATCAACGAAGAAATCAAACCTTGAAGAAGCCCTACACTCAAAGGCATTCTGCCCTACCTCCATTTCTGCAATCATAAATAATCAGTCACATTAAAAAAGATTTTTTACTACCGTAGAGGCAAAATTCCTTAATGACACCTACACCATCTTGAAGAGCATAATTTTGCCTTTCCAACAAGCTATTATTCAGCCCGAAACTCCAAGTGGTTTGAAAGATACTGATTTTTTAAGTTAAGGAAATTAATCCTAGCAGCTAGCCGACCTATACACAGTCATTCATGTCGGCCTCTCTCCATGAGATGTGTCTCTTCATTAAGGGTCGAAACCTATTATCAATTGACGTTGAAAAGCTTCATTTTAGCATCAAAATTTCGGTGATTATTTCAGAGAAAAGACACAGAAATTACAGGAGGCCAAGAGGACATAAAGTTTAATGTTTGGGCTAATTTTTGTAATTGGGTAATCATTTAAGAGCTGATAAAGTGCAGATATCGGAACAGTGACTGCATTCTGTGTAGAGATGCTTCTAAAACCGTGAGGTAGCAACCTGTGGAGACAGTCCTCACCTCATAATTGAAGTAGCTCGGACTGTGGGAAATTTTCGGACCTTGGACCTAGCATCTTTGTGGTTGTTTTGTAAATTATGGAATAGACATTTCTAAGCAGAAAATTCAGCCCTTGGAGCAGTCCTGTTAAATGAAAGTTTAGAAACCACAGTCACTTTTGAAGACATCACTGCAACAGCTTTGTAGATATATTGAGCAGTCTTTAAGAAGTTGCAGATCTTGTGTATAATAGCTGATCTCAGTTGGGAATTTAAAGCAGTGTTTTGAGCATCTTTTTGAAGACACTATTGAAGTATTTTGGGATAGTATTAAGAGTGCATTAGAAGCAGGCATCTAGTGAAGATTTATTTGGACTACAAGTTGAGTAGACTTAGAGAACTGTGGAGCTAGCCTTATGAGCATTCTATAAGCATTTTGGAACAGACTTTTTGGTTACTCCTTGATAATTTCTGCAACAGTCCTTCTAGTGACCCTCCCTAGATCAGATTCTTGAATACTTATTCACTTACCTTGAATCAGATTTTGAGAGAATTTGGATCAAACTTGAAAGGAGTATTTTGGTAATCAGTTAAGTAGGCTTGGAAGCCTTTGTTGTTAAAGTAGACCTAAAGAGTATCTCGAGGACATCTAGTTGGAGCTAGTAGCTGCCTTGGAGAAATTAGTGGAGACCTCATAATGCATTGATAGAAGTCCTCATGACGTGAACTTGGAGATCTAGCTTGGGTAATATGAAGAGCAATGGTGACACCTTCTAAGAAGACAAGGTTGTCATTGATAAAGTAATTTGGTGAAGACATTGCTGAAGATTGACAGGGCTCGTTGAAGAAGACATTGGGAGCCGTGAAGAATAACCAAACATATTTTGACAAAGTGAAGTTGTGGGTTGGAGCCCAAGAGGTTGGAGCCTCATAGAGACAAGGTCGGTGCCTTGGAAGATAGGGTTGGAGCCCTAGAGGATTGGAGTCCTCAAGAAACCAGGTCGGAGCTTGTACCAGAGATAGGGTTGGTGCCTCAAATTGACAAGGTTGGAGCCTTGGCAAGACCAAGTCGGTGCTTGGCACAATACAGGTTGTTGCCTGGAAGATTGGAGTCTTCATCTAGGGTTGGAGCCCTATATCATTATTGTACTTTACTTATTGTAAAGAAGAAATTAATAAAAGTATCTATTCCATCATTGTTCATATTGTGTTCTAAATATAAGTGATCTAACTGGTAAAATTAACAATTGAAAGAAATACTAATTCACCCCCCTCTCAGTATTTCTAACATTACATACCTATCTTTGTGAAGGATCTAGTATTTTGAAGGTTCTTTTGTGGATAGTTTCAGGGATAATCCTGTTTGTGTTTAGAGAATTTTTTGTTGACAATTTGAGTTGGTTGAGCCTACCATTTGCATAATGTCTAGAGAATTATTGCAGACCTGGTTAAGGCTTATTCTTCAGGCTATCTTGTGATTGTATTAGACCTAGTTGTGAAGCCACTTCTAAAGCTCAATTCAACCTTCTATCCCAAGCCCTAATGAGAACAGACCTATGCATCATACTGTGGAGACGTATGCATTCCCTAATCTGAGATACCATCTGAAGAATTTTTGTTGAGGATTTTTGAAGGGTTTTGTTGTTGGATTAATTAATGAATTCAACCTACCTTTCTATCACATGATGTTGGGTCATTTGGTGACAACATTCAGTGTAATTTTCAAACCTCTGTGTATAAACCCTCGCTGCTTTAAGGTCTGATCTGAGGATTAATTCGCATTAAGACTAGACTTATCTCAAGCCTCCTTTCCAAAGAATATTTCAAAGGTTGATCCGAGTATTGTGGACAGTATTTGTTTTAGTAGTGTAGCATCTCTATTCAAAAGGTTGAACTTAATGCACAAGGGTTGCTCTTTGTTGGATGCAGTTTGTGTTGTTTTTCCAAAACCCTGGTGTCTAAGATAGAAACTTAGATCACTGATGCTACCAAACCAAGAATCACAATGAAGCTACTTTGCACAACAAAATATAAACAACAGTAAATCTACTAGTGCACAAAATATACACAACTTTTTACACAATATAGTAAAATAACCCAATCTTCATTATATTAATCCCACTGAATAATACAATAGCTTAGGGCTCCTGTACCAGGGATACTAGCCCTCAAATATCCAATTGTACAAGAATACAAATAAAAGATAATCTGAGAATAGCTAATGTAGTCGACGATCACAGCTTCTTTGTCATATCTTGTACACCTGCGGGTCCTTCACTCCCAATCTGTAGCACCTACCTCTATCAATGCTCCAAGTCCATCTGACCACTGAATCTCGGTTATCCAATCTACTCTCATGTTGATCGTTGTCCATCGACACATCAACACATCGAGACTCCTATTGAGTTGTTCACAACTCCGTTTGTGAACAACTCACAACTGCCTGCCGCTGCTCCTCAATTACTCAGGATCTTCTTCCCACAATAGCCTTCCACTATTGTTATATGAAGGCTAACATAGGGCAGGAGGCCTGCCACCTATCACCACCAAATGTCGCTTCTACAATGATGAACATGTGCTGTCAAATTTGCTCCTCTGGCTGGCCAAACCTTGAGCTCTAGTCTACCTCCCCTCTAGTAGCCTCCTTTGCCCACCAAGGAGCTACTCATGGGCTCAATCACTTCACCCAGCTCACAATTGTCCAAGTCTGTTGTTTTAGGGCTACTTTGGACACTTTCTCGCTGCCCTCCAACAGTCCACAAGGTGTCTAATACAAACCAAACAATTTTTTCCACACTAGGACCTCATCCACCTAGCAAAACTTCCACATAAGAATCAACAACACATACCTCAAATCTGGTGCAACTCTTTTGTAGTTAGGCTGACTGGTTAGGGCAAGATGACAATCCACATCAACCCACTCTAACTACTCCAAACTGCCTCCTAACAACTGTGACCTTCCCTTTTCTCAAGTCTAAGCTACACTACTTCACAAGACAGGGTCTCGACCCTCCTTTTAGCTACCCAAACAAGCCTGCGGCCTCCTGAAATGCTACATCCACCTAGCGGCTCCTTGAAAGACAGAAAACCAACCCACAATATATCACAAAAACTGCACATATTTGTCACTTGAGGTTGTGGCCTACCTCTGCTCCCATTCAGACGTGCCAAGACACACAATAAGACCTCAAACAATCCTCCAAACTTACTCGGCCTCCTCCTCTAGAGTTGCAGCTACCTCAGAGGTTGATTTTCTATGAAATGTGCGCTTGTGGATCTGTGTTTTAGCCTCACACGTGTTATATTTATATCCTCACATGTGGCTTCAACAAAACGTCCAAGAGGGCTTGTTTAGTTGTCATAAGGTCTCCAACAACTAGGTCGAACTTAACCAAGCCCATTCCACAACTTCAAAAATTAATATCTCCACAAGGACAACTCAGAATTTGATGATTTTTGTTATGTTGGATTCATCTCAATGTCCTCTATCATCTCCATCCATCACATGTCCAATTGGCCTCATGGATTTACACCCACATGCTTCGATGCAAAGCCCACATCTTGGGTTCCAAGCCCACAATGCCCTATTGTGGTGCTCCAACCTCCAAACCCCGAACCCTAGGGCTTGGAGTACCTCCCAAGCTACCAAAAATCAACAATCCCTCTTAGCGAGGGAGGTAATTCCAAGACTAGGAAGTAGTTGTAACTCATCATCATCATCACTGCTCACAACACTCACCCAACTCCTGGCACCCACAACTGTAGCAATCCCTGTAGCATGGACTATGCCTTTCTTGGAAGTGTCGATGTCACTGGAAGCATCCTGCTTCTTCTTCTTCTCCTGAAAAGTCTTCCACTCTTTCCATGATTCCTTCTTGGCATCTATAGGAGCACCCTTGCTCGCCACTAACCACGCGCTCTTCTTGGGCTGCAAAGTCTCCCTCCACACCTATAAGCTCCCTCTACAACTCGACTCCCTTTGATCCTCTAGAACCTATACCTGCTCCATTGAACCCTGCATCTGCACCTGGTAAACCTTCTTCCCAGAATCCATAGGCTTGCCCGTCAGCCAGTATAGATCATGCTCTCTAAATCCAATCACAACACCTGCAGAGCTAGAGCCTTGGGCCTGAGTCTCGCCTTCCCGCTCTAGAACAAGACCTCAAACCCCTTATGCTTGATCGCTAAGACATATATCACACCATATCTGAGTCTCGGTACAAACAGTACATCCTAGACTCACATTACCTGTCCTGACTCCATCCTAAATGGTACAACTCTCGATCCTCGGATCTCCTTCTGACTATTGTCACCCAACACCATGTGCAACTTCGAGTCCCACTCAGCTATAGTGTCGAATGCTTCATGTGTGTTAGTTTCTGGTAGCATCGAATGTGTTCTAGCCTCGAGATTTTGCAGAGAGGTTAGACTACATGTGTAATCCAATACCCATAAATCATTTCTATAAATTCCATCTAGAGATGGCTTAATTAAAATAATTAATCAGTTTTTAATATTTCCTAAGTCTAAACTTATGTAATATCATTAATTAAAAGGTATTAATTAAGTCAGATGTGAATATTCTAGAAAAAGGCATGGATCGGGTCCTAGTTAATCTTAGCCATCGATTAAGTTTTAATCGTGGTTATTGATGTCTCAACGAGAGATTATAAGAAGGAACTCTATGGGACTTGGAGGACACTCTTGCAGAGATCAAATTCACTGGCAGGTCAATTTCCTGAGTAGCAGCACTGAGTTGACAGAGAGAGAGCTAGTGAGCTCGTTGCAATGAGAGAGGGGCAAGGATAGTAATGTCGGAGGAATATTTTCCAGATTTGGTGAGTGCACAGTAGAGAGACAGTGAGTGCCACAAAGAGGTAGCACAGAGGCCACGTAGAGGCAGGGCAGTGCTTCAGATGAGATCCGTATTTTTGTTGGCAGGCAGAGTTGATTCAGTGCCATAAGCCGAAGAGAGTTTTTGGAGACCACGAGGGTCCAATTTCCAGACAGTAGTTGATCAGTTAGCGAGAGAGACGTTGTTCCGAGCTGTGGGACGCAGTACTGCGTAGGATGATGCAGTGACTGCGTAGAGCAACTCATCTTGAGCCAAGTTCAGTGTCGAATCAACAGTGGAAGTGAGATTTTTTTCACTAGACTCATTTATCAGTTTTTCTCTATATGGTTTGCTAGATTTGAGCAACCATAGATTTGTACTCAGATTTACTACCGCATAATATACAAACCCTCAGTTGTTGCACCAGTTTTACCACATTGGGTTTTTTCGAGGACTTAGTCCAAAAACAACAGTGTTATTTGTGAGTATATGCATCTATCATTCCAATGTTATTTTCTTCCGCAGTATTTTTATTTGTGAAGGCTGCAGTGTATTAGTTTGAATATTTACCATAGAACACAGTAAATAATTTGTTCAGTTTATTTAACAAATAGAAGAAACTTAATCAGTTGTTGCAGTAGGATTCCAATTTGTGGAATTTTCACAATGTGACCCTATCATATGTTTCGACGCTCCATTGTCCGCATACCATGCAGATTCATCGATGGTACCCTGCGAAAAATGAGAGATCAAGGCAAAATCCTCCTCCTCCAATCTACTGGTGAGAGCATCTATCTCAGCAAAAGTGGCAACTTTGGCAACCTACTACCCTTTCTTCTTCTCATCATCTCTCAGTTGCTTCTTCATCAGACATCTCGTCAAAAAATGACACATCTCTCCACAGTGGAAACACTTGATCTTACTTAAGTCCTTCTTCTGCTTGCCCTTCATTCGCGCTGCAAGTACCAGCTCATCATCAAAAGCCTTCTTCTTCGGATGAAGATTCTCGTCTTGCAACTCTTCTTGAATGAAGTCATCCCACAGCATATTCTAGTCTGGCAACTTCTCTATGGCAACGACCCCCTTGATGAAGGGCTTCCATTCCTCGGTGAACCCTTTCAAAGCAATCCTCACCATATCAAAATCTAAAATAGTGACACCAACGGCAACGAGCTCGTCAGATACGAAATCACTCCTTCACCCTGCATCATCTTGGTGGACTTCAACTTATCCTCCAATACCAGCACTCAGTTCTCGTTCTTATTCTGGAACAAATTTTGAAGAGCCATCCACATCCTATGTGCAGTGTTCTTCTCGGACAAATGAGGTATTAGGGAGTCCTTCACACCATCTAGGATGATCAATCTCGCCTTCGTATCCAATTCCTCGTACACTTCCAGCTCCTTAGGGTCGGTCGACTTCTTGATGGATTTCTCGGCAAACTCCCTGTTAGCACTCTATGATTTTCCTAAGCTGGAGAGGAAAATGAAAAAATTAACCACAAACCACTTTAGGCCAGAATCTAGCCCTTCTAGCCTGGAGAGGGCTCTCTCTATGTGAATTTTTAGTCAATTAGATGACTAAATGTTTCAGATTTGAGGCTAGTTATAAAGATCAAAAGATAGGTTTTAAAGTTGTGGTTGTAGGGCAAAGGAGAGGTCCATTGGGGATGGAGTCATAATAATGTTCAGCAATCAATCACAATAATCAGAACAGGTTGAAACAGGGCGAAGTAGGCAAACTCCTGGATCTTACAAAGTTGTTGTAGTATGGGTGAGATGAATGATAATGAGGATCCTTTAAATATAAAGCATACAAAGATGAATTTTATATTTAATTTCAGAAGAAAAACACAGAATTTGCTTGACAAGCCAAAGCAGAGTACTGTGAGTAAATTCCACTCATAATCTTCTTGTAAACAATTAAGAAGGAAAATCCATGTGAAAAACTAAAGGAAAGACAAATTTACAAAGAGAGAAACATCACCATTTGTCTGACACAAGAATCCTGATACAAAATTGTGTTTGTATTGCTAAATTGATTACTTGTCTTGAAACTCCATAACTTACAATTTCAAAGATCTTCTTCTTACTCCACAATCAACCCTCTCTACATTCAAAATCATGCATTATATACAAAATATTGTTTGTAGATCAAAGGAGATCAAAACCCATCTAGTCCCCAATAGATGGAACTGATTTCATGAACATAGGAAATAAAAAACCACCATTCTGGAAACTAGGAAAGTATGTTTGAATATTACTTACAACCTTGCCCACACACCTAATACATTGAACTTGTACAAAACATCATGAGTGAAGTTTTTACATGATAAAACATAAATAATGACATGATTAAAGCCTTTATTTGCCAACGCTGAGGTAAAATTTAGTCCAAAAAAATTTATTGTTTTTGTGCGCAACACTTGTCTACTCCTCTGACCGCATAAATGACTGTACTTTTGTCAAAAATTGTTGGTGGGTGACGTGCTGACTGTGATGAAGGTGTCCATGTCCTATAAACATCAAAAACCTGCCAAAAATGCCTCTCTCAAGAAACCATAATATGGTTGCTCACCCTGCGCGCAGCACCTGTGGGTAGCAACTGTCAACTTGCCTTTTCACTGGTTTTCTCCTCTTCAACTGCCTCAACCAGCAAATCTAACTTACTTCTCTTCTTCTTTCTTCTAGCTTCCCTGACTTCAACAAGCCTTTTCTTCATCAATCTAAGCCTTCTCTTTAGGACTAGGTTTTGCACATATAGGTTCTTCACTTGTCTATGTAGAGGCAAAGTCCATTTTAGCTTGTGTTTTTCTCTTTGAAGAGCAGGCAAAGCAACTTCCACCTCTTTAAACAAGGCCACCGTATCCCTATGGTCTTTCACTTTAAGCTGATCCACTTGATGTTGCACACCTTCAAGTTGCTCTACTAGCTTCTCATATTCCTTTTGTTCATTAAAAACCATAGGTTGCACAGTCTCCTTTTCTTGCTCCTGTACCCTGGCAATAGATCTAGTCTTAGGTCTCCTTGAAAACTGAATTGGCCCTTTCATCTTCTCAACATCAATCACCACTTTACCCTTGCCTTTGGCATCAGATGTCACTGTTTCTTGAGACACTTTAGGTCTAAGATGCCTATTTTCCTGCTGCAAATAGGCTATAATCACCTGTGTCTTGTCTAACTGATCCTTCAATTCTTTAATTTGCTGGTCTTTTTCATCTTGCTGCGTGAGCTCAGAAATTTCATCTCGGGCCTCCTCTAATTTCTTCTTCATTCTCATGAAAGTTACCTTCCCTTCATCCACCTTCTCCTCTCGCACTGTCTTCCCTTCTTGGATTTGTAGCTTTATGGATGAGGATCTTGTAACCCTAATTGTTGGTATTTCTACCTTCTTAACCACTTCCTTGATTACCTTTCTTTCGCCCTTCAATTTGACAACAGCTGGTGTGGCTTTGATCATAGGCAGGGCTTCACTAGACTGAGTTGTTTTTTCTAGGATAATCTTCTTTAGTTGCCTATTTTCTTGTTGTAGTTGGGCTATAACTAAGTGAGTTTCTCTTAACTTCTTCTCTAACTCCTTAACTTGCTTATCTTTCTCATCCATAGAACTTGTTTGTGCTTGAATTTCCTTAGGCTCGACAAGTTCTTCAGCTGACTTCTTCAATGGTAACCTTTTAGCAGCTGCCTTTGTGAGTAGCTTTCTTGGCACTGGAATCTCCATTACCTCCGGTGAGAACAGTAGTTTTATGCCCTTCTTCTTTGGTGATTGCTCAGTTGTAGATGAAAATTTTTTCTTGATAGAAGTAGTCTTAGTGGTGGATGAAGGAGTATCCCTATAGCTTGATGGAATTCCAGTAGGTTGCACTGTAAACTTGGATGATGTTAGAAAATCCTGCCATGTTTGTCTCCTTTTCTGTAGCTCTTCTAATACCAACAATTTTATTAGTGAATAATGAAATAAACTTGAGTCAACCATGCCCTTCTTCATTCTTACTCTTTCAGCCATCTTGCCTAAACTCCTGAAGAGGTAAAAGGGTAGATTGATGGTCTTTTTACTTGAGAAATGCATGAGCCTGAAGTGATATTGATAGACACTAGTGAACCTAGCTTCACACATGAAATACCTCTGAATTACCTTGAGAAGTTTACTTTAGTGTTCCAATAAATAGTCACTCGGCACTACAACACCATACTCCTGGTTTTTATACTCTAGTTTCATGAAATCCTTATAATGCTCCAACTCCAAAGGCATTCCTTTGAACCATTTATCCCCCTCCAAAGGTATTTTTGTGGTTGATGCTATGGTGGCTTCTGACACAATGAATTTCAATTTACCAACTTTTACTTCATCTCCATCAAAATTCAGGGCAAATTCTTTGGTCACAAAATGAATGAAAATGGCTCTCCAGGTGAGAACCTGGAGAGTGTACAAACACACTCACTATATTCTATATTATGAATGAAGGAATTACACACATATTTATACAATCAAAGTCTCAAGATAGGAATTCTATCTTAGACGTACAGTAGTGTGGTTGAGAGATTCTCTCAACCACACACTAAACTAGGAGAAACTATATTCTAGCTAATTCCTATTATGTAGGAACAAACTCCTGAAATTGGAGAATTACAACTATAGACAAGTAGGAATTAAATATTTCCAACACCCCCCCTTAATGACTACTTGTCATGATAGTGATTCACAAAGTCTGGTTGTGGTCAAACATAACAAAGAATATGTCGACGTCCATATAAAAGAGCAACCATCCACCGGAATGCATGGGTACCAATCGCTGCAACCACTAGTCCTGTAGGATGTCCTTCGCATACATGATTCTGTCGACCGTTTTCACTGCATATATGTACCTACAAATCCACCACCATCAGGCGAATTGCATGTGCAGAACCTCCAAAACACAATCTGCCTCTCTCGGACAGATCCGCAACTTCTCCGATCTGCTCCTCTCGCAAACCGTCAAACGAAGTTGAGGCTTCTCGCGGATCTTCCAATCTACCTCTCCCGGATAGGTCCGCAACTTCTCCGACCTGCTTCTCCGCAAATCGTCAAACGAAGTTGAGGCTTCCCGCGGACCCCCATTAAGTTGAGTTGGTGTCTTCCTGAATAAAAAATCGTGCGCTTCCGCGCCATTCCCGTGATTTGGCGCATTGGCACGAGTATGTACTGAACAGTCGCGCCAATTGTACTTCTCAGCACAACTGTCAGCTAAGAAAGCACACCAACCCCCTTCTTCTCAGAGATTTATGAATCATCTGAGGCCAGGTGTTACTGCAGTCCACCTGCTAAAATTGAGCACAAAGCTCTGCCGAGCACACAGCTCTCATGCAC
This sequence comes from Pinus albicaulis, assembly GCA_034641835.2. Classification (NCBI taxonomy): domain Eukaryota; kingdom Viridiplantae; phylum Streptophyta; class Pinopsida; order Pinales; family Pinaceae; genus Pinus; species Pinus albicaulis. Next base: position 37,685 of record JAXQQM020071792.1, read on the forward strand.
ACGTGGCCACTCGTGTACGTACGGCCACAAAGGCCCCTCAAGCCACAAAGGCAACCAGCCACAAAGGCTCTACAGATGGTTTCTGGATCACCACCAACCATCACTTTACAGTGACAAAAGCAGCCACAAAGGCTCTACAGATGGTTTCTGGATCACCACCAACCATCACTTTACAGTGACAAAAGATGGTTTCAGGCTGACCATAAACCATTACAAAGTGGTTTTAAGATCACCACGAACTTTCAAATACCTTAAAAAAGGCTTACATTTCATTCAACATTTTGGAGTTTCTGGGTACATACAATGACCATTACAACAACTGGACTTGCTTATAACATGCTAGGGAGTCTATTCCACAAACCACACTAACTCAAACAAACATCTATTTTGCTGTCCACCATAAATGTTGTCGCTGCTTCATTACCTCATCTGTTCATTGTTCACATCTTGGGCCTCCTTGTCTTTGTTAAATAAATTCTTGGAACTCCACGCTTAACCTGTCACTTGTCAGAGTCGCGAATTCTAACAAAATAACTTTACCTACATTGAGTTAGCTAGGCTCAATAAGGCTCAATAACTTTAAACATGATTCCAAGAAGCTAAATAAAACATGAACTCTTCACATTAATTTCTTTTTCTGCCCAAAGATGATTATTTCCCAAGCATACCAGTAACCATTCCAATGATACCTGTGAGGGATCTAGGACTCCACAGTGCAATCCTCCGTTGTGTTTCAGTATCCACTCTTCTGACAACTATTTAGTGCAATCCTCCGTTGTGTTTCAGTATCCACTCTTCTGACAACTATTTCATTATGACATATTTTGTTATACGCAAAGATAAAATTGACACATTAATTTTGCATATCACATATTAATGCCCAAAAACACAATGATCCGCTTTATTTCCGATATCTCCCTCACATATTGCCCTAAACACCCATTGTAATAGTTTGAGGAATCCTCCACCCTAGTAGTAGTAATAGTTTGATGAATCTGTGCCATTTGCAGCATCTTTACGAAGCATAGAACGCACCTCCATAACAGAACGTGGTGGCTCAAGGTCCTTTTCTTGGAGAGAGTGACCCTGTAGCATCTGCATTTGAGATGCAAAAGTGTCATCTAGAATTCCTACAGTAATACGAGAACCCTTGTACCAGGATCTATTTTCAGATTCTGAGTCTGAGGCCGGGCACACTTAACCTTGGTACCCTCTCGTACCCAGTTAACAACAGTTGAATCAAGGCCTTCTGTGAACATCATTGTTGCCATCCACGCTTCTCCTTGGGCTTCTCTGATTTAATGCACCCCAGCTCAGAACAAACGCGTTGAAATCCGTAAAGAAGGCCCGCTATCTGTAAGGAAACCTGGTCTTCCCTCACAAAACTTATTTCAAAACCCTTCAACTATACTCGTAAATGCCCTGAAAATTTCAACTACAAAATCGTCGAACTGTCTCAATTTTTCTGTGTGAACTCAGTCAATTATTTTTTTTAAGCGGTGATTAAAATGCTGGGGCAAAATAAAAAACTGCAAGATTTCTAATGCATGTGGAATACCAACATAATCCACCGATAGCAAACAAAATCTACAGAGATTCCAATGCAAATTTTGTTATGAAAAGGCGGTATGCAATCTTAAAAAAACAGATCTCAGGGTAGTACTACCGTCTAAAGCAAACAAGACAACAAGAAATCTTCTCCATGCTCCTTCCACGATTGCATCAAACAATAACTCGACCGCATAGATCCATGGCGTCGCAGGGGAGGGGGATGCTGACATTACCAACCGCATAGCTCGGAACCACCGACAATGGAAGATTGTACCCACTCTCCAACGTAACAGAATACGTGTCAGGCTTCGCTACTCCACCCAGAAATTCGAACTTGGATTTTGTGATGGCATCGACAACGACACTTTTGTTAGTGCACTTTGTCCATCCGTCCTCCCCCAAATGTATCTCGACCAGAACGGATCTGCGTTCCATAAATATGATGCCCCTTATTTCAGTTTTCCCGGGATGGGCGCAACACCATCGGTTGACCCCTGAGTTGCAGGCCACACAAGAAATCTGCAATTTTTCACCAGCTTAAACAATGGAGAAACAGATGGAGCTTTTTCTAACAGCAATATTGTCGGATCTTCATGGATGAACTCCTCGGACGTGGCAGTTCATCAATCTGGCACTCTCCCACACCAATGCTGACAGAGGTACACCACACCAGCTCAGATCTTGCAACAATTATAGGCTTTACACCTCTTCAATGACACATATCACTTTTCTCAAGTCAAATGCCCACGCAGATCAGCAGACTCACAGCAAGGAGCCTCAACAGCCACACTTAATTTAGCAAAGATCTTTGCCTTTAGATCTCTGCAGCCACACGACACGACATGACAGGGTCTGAATTCCAACGGTGGCAGCGTACCTTTTGACAACGGTGGCAACGTTCAGGTAGGCAGGCTCCTTTACGCAGGCTCAGCCTTTACCTCACAGCAGTGTTCCACATTGTTCCATCCACCACAGCAGCGCCAAATCACAGAACTGCCTGCAGTGTTCCTCTGAGGCAGCAGCAGCTCACAACGCTCCTTTCTCACCCCAACAACTTGAGCAATGCTCTGCTAGACCATCAAATCAGCAGCAGAGACCAGTGAATCGCTACTCCTCTTTTCTGCGTGCAAGCGATCTCAACCACGATCCTCACCAAATCGATCCTTATGGACAATTAAAAAAACAGTGAATAGAAAAAAACAAACTCTTTATTTCCCTCAGCCCAGGAGGGGCCGAGGCCCAGGGCCTTACGGGCTCTGAAGCTCTGATACCATGTTAAAATGAATGAAAATGGCTCTCCAGGTGAGAATATGGAGAGTGTACAAAACACTCACTATATTCTATATTATGAATGAAGGAATTACACACATATTTATACAATCAAAGTCTCAAGATAGGAATTCTATCTTAGACGTACAGTAGTGTGGTTGAGAGATTCTCTCAACCACACACTAAACTAGGAGAAACTATATTCTAGCTAATTCCTATTATGTAGGAACAAACTCCGGAAATTGGAGAATTACAACAATAGACAAGTAGGAATTATATTTCCAACAATAATCTCTCCTCCCTTTGTCTTCCCCATTGCTAAAAACAAGATTTCTAAAGATGTAAAACTTGGGCTAGGGTTTTAAGTTTTATCAGGATTGGGACCTCAAGACCGAGTTGGAAATGCCTTTCAAACCATAAATGACTAAAACAATACCAAGAGATCATAATTCTTGACTGGTAATGAAAAAGGTGAAAATACTCTGTTTTAGCCCGTGTGTAGCACCCCAAACGCAGCACTAAAGGGAAAAACACTTCAATTGACCAAAAACAAGCTCAAGACATTTGTAAACTCTTCTGAACCCCTTATAATTTCAAATTCATTCAAATGAGGCTGACACACTGAGAATTGCAAGTTTTCAAGACAGACAAGTAGGTCGAAAAAAGCATTGTCTCTGTTGGCAGCACCTGCTATGCCCAACACTGAGGGAATGAAAGAAAAAAGGGTGGAGGAATGATCAGTTCACCTTCTAATAAGCACAAGAAATTCTGATGATTTCACACAAGCTCCTTTATGTGGAAAACCCGGGGTTTAGAGGTATTTCAGTCAATTAGAAAGGATGAAAATTAGGAGACAGTGTGCATTCGCAGCACCAGTGTGCGTAGCACTGTGTAAATAGGAAATCTGGGGCTTCAAACTCGGTTTTTAGCTGGCAAATTGGTAAGATTATTTCAATTTTTGATAGAATAAAATACCCAAATCAGCACACACACATGAAACCCACGTTTGATGAAGAAAATTGATCCTTTGAGTTGTGTGCAGGGTCCCCTGCAGTCTGTGCGTAGCAACAAACTAATCCCTTTTCAAAAGCTCCTGGAGATGAAAAAACTGTCAATTCTGAAGGTTGAAAGATGAACATGCATAAAATTTTGATGGGTTTGAAAAGAAACCCGCTCCTCCTTTGGCAATAATGGTACTTTAGGAAGATCAAGGGTTGAGTGCAGCAAAAATAGGATGGTGCCAAATTTGATGATAACTGTTGTACATTTGTTAATGTCAGCCACCACTAACTATTTTCAAACCTAATTGACTTGACTCTAATCTAACTCTTATGACAATGACCTCTTTATTCCCATCATGGAACTGTTTCCCCATGATTATCAATTTCAAATGATGACCCCTCATGGAACTCACAATTCAAATCAAGACTAATAGACCTTTCTTCACACACATATTTACAATGACTTGACCAATTTGAGTCTTTTGTATAAAGACCCCTTAGATTATGATACTTGGGAATTTATAGGCTAAATTTTTACAAAGAAACCCCCAATTGAATACTCAGACAAACACACTTTGATCCCTATATTATAGGGACCCTATCACTCCTGTTGACTTGCAAGATCAACTTTATGCTTTCCTTCCATGGACTATAGTTGGACAATCCTTCTAACTTGTCCTCGGACTAGAGACCAACCTGCAACTTTGACATTGTAGTGAGCCCTTCACTTACAATGTGACCAACTCCCTCTTAAGTTGTACTTCGTTGTGCACACTTAGATTCACTGCCCCTCAAAGTGTAATATCCCGAATGGAAATAAACAGCAATATAAAGCACATAAACAAAGACATACAGCAACTAGAGACAAATCATAAGAAAAACAGACAATATGGAGAACGCTGAGCCATTTTATTAATGCTGAGGAATGGAAATGAGTACAGAGGTGATCAGCATGATGGCACCTCGGCTTGCACTAGGCAAGTGTAGAAAGACTCTCAAGAAATGACTCGGAATGGCTGCTCCCTCAAGACTGCGTTATCTCCAGAGCTACTGGTACTGCTACTGTGCTGCTGCTACTGCTGGAATGAACTGAATCTTTGGGGCTGCACCCCACCTTGGAAAATTCTGAAACTTCGGGAATGGCCTCTCCTCCCAATACCCAGAAAAGCCCAGAAAGCTTTCCGGAAATGGCTGAGCCCCGAAAATGGCTCCCTTGAGGCACTATGCTATTCCTCAATGAGGGACGCTGGCTCTGAATGATCTGCTCCAAACAATGGCCCCTGACTCCTCCAAAATGCTAGAATAAGGAAGGGTTGGCCCCTTTCCCACTATCCCAGGCTGAATCCACCGACAAACCCTCAATCCGGAACCACCTCCTATCAAGATTGTGTCCTCCCTCTCACTGACTGTGTTGTCTCTCTAAGTGAATGCTCTGACTGTGGTTGCTGCAACTCTCTTCGGAAAAACAAGGATGAAACTCCTCACCCGAGCAAGCACTCGAAGTCCCCCGAGGCTGAGGTTGGGATCTCCGAATGGAGACACCCGATGTCTTGTTGGTGATGTAGAAGGGCAGGGTGGTTCCCTAAGGCTTTGATCTTTGGCCTAGGGAAAAGTGTCCAAAAGAATTTAATTTTCTCCTAAAGTAACTTTATAATTTTTTTATAAAGTTAAATCTAATTTAAAAGTGACTTAAGTGATAAAGTTACTAAAGTGACTTTATAAAGTTATAAAGTCAAATCTAATTTTAAAGTGACTTTAAGTGATAAAGTTACTAAAGTTAAATTGACTTTAAATAAAGTCAATATAAAATTAGAAAGGAAAAAGTGACTTTGGAAATAAAAGACTAAGTGGGTCTTTATTAAAGTGGGGTGAATTAAAAAATGAAAAGTGAGATTTAAATGAGCATTTAATCTCAGCCCTAGATCTCAATCTATCTCGGCCATTGGATTTAGGGATTCCCCAAAAGTCACTTAGGGTTAGGTTAAAGGAGGAAAAGGAGGAAAAGGTCATTCATTCTTTCATGAGCAGATTGAGAGAGCAGGAGAAGGAGAGCAAGGGAGATTTCTGAGCAGAGAGGAGAAAGAGAGCAGGTGATAGAAACTTCAGCAAAGTCCGTACAGCAGCAAGGAGGCACGGGTTCCAAGGCAGAAATCCGTACAGCAAGTGTTGGGCACATTTTTCGAGGGAGAGGCACAGTTTTCAAGGAGAACCGTATAGCAGCTTCAGCATTTAATTCTGGGCAGATTCTGGGCACAGAAATCGAGGAGAGAGACTGCTGCTTGGTGGTACAGATTTTTGGAAATCCGTACAGCAGCCGTACAGTCAGTTTCGGCACAGATTTTGAGGCAAAGGAGCGCAGATTTTGAGGAGAAGAAGCAGCTGGGTTTTCCGTACAGTCTGTACAGCAGTACGGTCGTACAGCTGGGCACAAAAATCGAGAAGCTCATTTCAGCATTTAATGCTGTCATAAATGCTGTAAAATTTATGTTTTGGGTTTTTCCTGTTTTGCACGTTTTCCAAGGCGGAGTGAATGCACGGAAATCGAGATAAGTACTGTTGTTTAGTTGCTGAAATTTTTGCTGTAATTTCTGCCTCACTGTAAAAAGCATTTTTCAGAAATAAGAAGGAGCTCTCAAACTGGTTTTCCCCAAGAGTTGTAGGGGGTTTTTCCAGGGTCACCTTGACCAAAAATTTCTGAGTTATGATGTGTTGAATGACTGTTTGTTACTGCTGTTATTTTATTTCTGCATTTACAGCATTCTGAAAAATTTTCCAGAATTTGTGTTTTCAGCAAAATTTATTTTCCAGTTATTAAATGTATGGATATGGGAAAGGGCATTTAATTATTTTGAGTAATAAAGGCGGCGAAAAATAGGGGTAGGAAACTGTAAATTTCACATCTTCCAGACACTTCATCGGACTTTGCTAAACAACAAGCATGCTCAATGTCAAAAGACAAATTTCAAAGATGCATAATCAGAATGAATCAAAATGAGGAGACCCTCCCTCCTTTTATGCTTGGTGAGCCTTGCCCTCACCTAGGCCCCACCATCAACTGCGCTGTTTCGTTGAGCCACACTGTCCATCTCTCTCTGCGCTGGCTTGGTCCCACGCTGCCCCTTTTCCCACGCTGCCACTTGACCACTAGGCCCCACATTGCCAACTAGTCATGTCTCTTAAGTGACTTTAGGAAATACTTTTTATCCTAAGTGTGAGTTAAGTGTCCCTCTTCACCCACTTTATTTATAACTTAACTTTATAAAGGCAAAATAGTCAAAATTAATATTTCCAATTAGCTCTTGCTAATTGAGAAAATTACAGTCCTCCCCGACAAAACGTTGCTTGTCCTCAAGCAACTGTAATGATGGATGCTGCAAAATCTTCTCACTCTCCCAAGTGGCATCCTCATCCGGTAAATTCCTCCATCTCACCAAGTACTCTCTGACTGTCCTGCTCCGCAGCAGCCTCTCCCTAGTGTCAATAATGGCCTCCGGTAGTAGCACCAGATGCCCCTCATCATCAGTGGGCGGAAGCTCCTTTGTTGCAGTCACCTGCTGTCAATGTGCCTTCTTCAGGCATGACACATGAAAAATGTTATGAATCTTGCTACCAATGGGCAACTCCAACTCATATGCAACCTCTCCAACTCTGCGTGTCACCCTATATGGTCCATAAAAGCGAGGCTTGAGCTTTTTAGCCCCCTTCTGCTTCAGCGTGGACTGCCGATATGGCTGCAAGCATAGGTAGACCAAATCCCCTCCCTCGAACTGCCTCTCAACACGACCCCTGTCGGCGTACAACTTCTGTTGATTCTGCGTTGTAGCCATGTTATCCTTGAGAGCTCGGAGTATACCCCGACTCTCTTGGATCCAATCCTTGGCTCTAGGAGCCTTGCTAGCACCAAACATCATGTCAGCAAAAGATAAAGCATGATACCCATACAATGCATAAAATGGAGACATACCGATGGACATATGATGAGGGTTGTTGTAGCAGTACTCCCCCAAGTGCAACCATCTCAACCATGTCTTCCACTGCCCACTGACATAGTTACGTAAGTAGCCCTCTAGCCACTTGTTCACTATCTCTGTCTGCCCATCCGTCTGGGGGTGGTAACTAGTACTCGGTGTCAACTCAATGCCCACCAAACGGAAAAGCTCCTGCCAAAACCCGCCCATGAAGCGACTATCCCTGTCACTGACAATGGTCTTTGGGAGACCATGCAATCTGAAAACGTCCCTGAAGAATAGCTCCGCTACCTGTGTTGCAGTGTAATGTGCCGATATGGCGAAGAAGTGAGCATATTTAGTTAGCCGATCAACGACTACAAATATGCAATCCTTGCCCTGCACAGTAGGCAACCCCGTAATGAAGTCCATCGAAATACTCTCCCATTTCCCCTCAGGTATGGGAAGAGGCTGCAATAACCCTGTCGGATGGTTCATCTCCCCCTTGTTACGCTGGCAAACTTCGCACTCCCTGACATGTTGAAGTACGTCCTCCTTGAGGCCCTTCCAAGAGAATCTCTCCCTGATGGCCCTATAGGTCTTGGTGAACCCCCGGTGGCCTGATAATGGTGAGTCATGTGAGGCGTGCAATATCTTCTTCTTGAGCTGAGAGCTCTCAGTCAAGAAGATCCGATCCCTGTAGTAGATCACCTCGTCCATCACTCTGTACCTGTCATCTGTCACCTGTCCATCCAAAATCTCACAGGCAAAACGGTCCTTGGAGTACTCCACCAGAAGTTGAGCCCTCCAGTCCATGTCCAAACTCATCAAGGACAACGTTGTCGGTCTGCGTGAAAGTGCATTGGCTACCACGTTGTTCTTCCCCTTGACATACTCGATGTCAAAATCATATGCCTAGATTTTGTTGACCCACTTCTACTACCTCTGCTGCAACTGTTTCTGCTCTAGGAAAAATCAAAGGCTGTTGTGGTTTGTCCTCACTCTGAACCTGTTCCCTACCAGGTACTGCCGAAACTTGGCCAATGCATGCATGATGGCCAACATCTCCTTGTCGTATATAACATACAACCTCTCATGTGGCAATAGCTTCCGGCTCTCGAAAGCTATGGGATGGCCTAACTGCATCAAAACTGCACCTATCCCCTCCCCTGATGCATCACACTCCAAGACAAAAGGCTGTGTAAAATCTGGCAATGCCAAAACCGGACAGCTACTCATCACCTCCTTGAACTTGTCGAAAGCCTTCTGCATTGTATCAGTCCAGCTGAATGCCCCCTTTTTGGTGAGATCCGTAAGGGGTGCTGCAAGTTGGGAGAATCCCTTGACAAACTTCCGATAGTAGGTGCAAATACCCACAAATCCTCGAAGCTCCGTCACATTCTTCGGCTCTGGCCAATCCCTAATATTTTGAATCCCATCAGCTTCGAACTTCCGGTAGTAGGTGCAGATACCCACAAATCCTCGAAGCTCCGTCACATTCTTTGGCTCTGGCCAATCCCTGATGGCCCTGATCTTCTCCTCATGGACCCTCACTCCGTCCACCCCGATGATGTGCCCTAGATAGAGCATCTCTGTCAACCCAAACTCACATTTGGAGAGCTTAGCATAAAATTGTTGCTCCTCCAAGATGCGCAGTACAGCCTCTATATGTTGGAGGTGCTCCTCCCATGTCCTGCTGTAAATCAAGATGTCATCAAAAAACACTAATACACACTTCCTCAAGTGACTTCGGAAGATGTGATTCATGCATGACTGGAATGTGGCCGGAGCATTGGTCAGCCCAAAGGGCATCACCAAGAACTCAAAATGGCCTTAGTGACACCTAAAAGCGGTGTTGGGAATGTCCTGTTCCCTCACGTGAATCTGATGGTACCCGGATCTCAAATCAATCTTTGAGAAGAACTTTGATCCTCTCAACTCATCGATCCGTGGGATGGGGTACTGGTTCTTCATGGTCTTCTTGTTTAGGGCCCAGTAGTCAATGCACATCCTCAATGTGTCGTCCTTCTTCTTCACCAGTACTACAGAAGAAGCAAAAGGGCTAGTGTTGGGGCGGATGTGTCCAAGAGCTAAGTGCTCATGGATGGCTCTCTCAATCTCATCCCGACCCCATAGTCACTGCCAAGGCTGGCATAGTGCATGGTCCGGTCCCCTAGAACCAGTACTGAAAATCCATCAAAGCTCTCCGTCGGTATGCCCCTCCGCTCTACCAGCTGGGCATCAATGAAATTGTGGGTCGCCCCACTGTCCACTAACACTGAAACACGTTGTCCCCGTACTGTGCCTCGGACACGCAGTGTCAAGTACTTGGGAACTCCCCGCAAGGCTGCAAGGGCTCCCCTGGTAGGTGCGAAAGTTGCACCTCCTGCTCTTGGTGGTGGAGGTGGAAGATGATCCCCTCTCTACGTTGTATTGTTGCCTCCAGCCTCTATCTCCTCATACTCCTCTTCTTCCCCGCTACTATCGGAGAAGACCTCGATGTAATGTGCCTTCCCTGTGGCACAACGGTGTCCTGGTGCCCATGGCTCTTGGCATGTGAAGCACAACCTCCTTCGCTTCAGTTCTCTCCTAGCCTCATCATCTCCAGGCCCTCTGCCCTGGTTCCCCCTTGGAGGTGGAACTCTCACGTCCTTCCCCTTTGGCTGGAATGCCGGTCTCTGAGGAAAAGGATCACTAGTCTGGGGTAGTGCATCCTGCAAATCCCGAGTCCTCCCAACTGCATCATGGAGTGTCGTCAGCCTCGTCGATCTAACAATCCCCGTAGAGGCTCTGCCAAACCGTCTATGAACATGTAGATCATCCGAGCTGCGGATAGATCAAGTACCATCACAGAGAGTCTCAAAAACTCTAAGATGTATGTGTCCGAGCTCCCGGTCTGCTTGAGCTTTGTCAGCTCAACAAAATGCTCCTCTGGATCCCTCCAATCAAAACGCTCTATCAGCCTCTCTGTAAACTCGGCATACGTTGTCACTCCCGAGTGCCCCAGCATACCCATCCCGCGAAACCACTAGTCCTGGGCCTCACCCTCTAGGTGCAGTGTTGCCACCTTAATGGCTTCTAGCTCTGCCATCTGATTAAGCTGGAAATATATATCCAACTTCTCCACCCAAGCCTTTTCCGAACACTTGGACGATCCGTCAAATGTCGGTAAATGGAACCTGCCTACAGTGCGTTGTACATCCCCGTCATGTGAGTGCATTTTCCCCCTGTGATGGTTGCGAGGTCTGTTGTCCCGCTTGAACTGAACGAAATCATGGAATGTGAGAGCATCTCTGAACTCCTGACCGTAGGACTGGTACTCAACAAAGTAATCTCCCATGTGTGTCGGTTCCTACTCCTGTTGTGCTCCTACCCCAGTGTCTACGGCAAGAAAAGTAGGCATCGTGGAACGGGGAGGTGTGTGTGATGCCATCTACTGCACTGTGAGGTGCTCCTGTAAGTGATGAGATGTGCCCAAGCCCTCTCCAACATGGAAACCCCTTGGGGTCTCATGTTGTCTAGACTCTACCGTGAACCTTTGCCCCATCTCTTCTATCTGCCTCAACCAATCCTGCACTGATTTGCGGAGGAGTTCCCTAAACTCCTTCCCGGCATCTCTTTCCTCCGCCATTGGTTCCTCTTCCTCTGCGACCACCACTGGAACGCTGTCACCTTTCCCGAAAGTGAGCTCTAACCTCCATTCTTGGTCTTTATACTTTCTTCCCTGGTAAGTGATGTATGGTTTTCCTACTGGTGTCATAGACAATCTGCTCCACAGGCTGAGCCAAGTCTATGAGCTCTGATACCACTGTAATATCTCAAATGGAAATAAACAGCAACTAGAGACAAATCATAAGAAAAACAGACAATATGGAGAACGCTGAGCCATTTTATTAATACTGAGGAATGGAAATGAGTACAGAGGTGATCAGAATGATGGCACCTCGGCTCGCACAAGGCAAGCATAGAAAGACTCTCAGGAAATGACTCGGAATGGCCGCTCCCTCAAGACTGCGTTATCTCCAGATTTGCTGGTAATGCTACTGTGTTGCTGCTACTGCTGGAATGAACTGAATCTTTGGGGCTGCTCCCCACCTCAGAAAATTCTGAAATTTCAGGAATGGCCTCTCCTCCCAATACCCAGAAAAGCCCAGAAAGCTTTTCGAAAATGGCTGACCCCCGAAAATGGCTCCCTTGAGGCACTACGCTATTCCTCAATGAGGGACGCTAGCTCTGAATGATTTGCTCCAAACAATGGCCCCTTACTCATCCAAAATGCTGGAATAGGGAAGGGTTGGCCCCTTTCCCACTATCCCGGGCTGAATCCACTGACAAACCCTCAATCCGGAACCACCTCCTCTCAACACTGTGTCCTCCCTCTCACTGACTGCGCTATCTCTCTGAGTGAATGCTCCGACTGTGGTTGCTGCAACTCTCTCCAGCAAAACAAGGATGAAACTCCTCACCCGAGCAGGCACTCGAAGTCCCCCGGGGCTGAGGTTGGGATCTCCGAACGGAGACACCCAATGTACTGAACACTACGTGCAGACTTTGCTAAACAGCAAGCGTGCACAATGTCAAAAGACAAATCTCAAAGATGCATAATCAGAATGAATCAAAATGAGGAGACCCTCCCTCCTTTTATGCTTGGTGAGCCTTAACCTCACCTAGGCCCCACCATCAACTGCGTTGTCTCCTTGAGCCACGTTGTCCACTCTCTTTGCACTGGCTTGGTCCCACGCTGCCTATGCTGCCCCTTTTCCGACGCTGCCACTTGAACACTAGGCCCCACGTTGCCAACTAGTCATGTCTCTTAAGTGACTTTAGGAAATACTTTTTATCCTAAGTGTGAGTTAAGTGTCCCTCTTCACCCACTTTATTTATAACTTAACTTTATAAAGGCAAAATAGTCAAAATTAATATTTCCAATTAGTTCTTGCTAATTGGGAATATTACACAAAGTAGCTCGAACTTAGCTCCTGGTGTCTAGGATAGAATCTTAGATCACTGACGCTACCAAACCAAGAATGACAACGAAGCTACTTTGCACAGCGAAATACAGCAGTAAATCTACTAGTGCACAAAATATACACAACTTTTTACACAATATTGTACAATAACCCAATCTTAGTTATATTAATCCAACTGCATAATACGATAGTCTAGGGCTCCCGTACCAGGGATAATGGCCCTAAAATATCCAATTGTACAAGAATACAAATACAAGATAATTTGACGGTCTAGCTGAAATAGTTGACGATCACAACTTCTTTGTCATATCCTGTACCTGCGGGTCCTTCGCTCCCAATGTGCAGCACTTGCCTCTATCAATGCTCCAAGTCCATCTAACCACTAAATCTCGACTATCCAATCTGCTCTCACATTGATCGTTTTTCCATCAACGCATCAACACATCGAGACTCCTATTGAGTTGTTTACAACTCTGTTTGTGAACAACTCACAATTGACCATTGTTGCTCCTCACCTACTCAAGATCTTCTTCCCACTATAGCCTTCCACTGATGTTATATGAAGGCTAACATAGGGCATGAGGACTGCCACCTATCACCACCAAATTTCGCTTCTCCAATGATGAACACGGGTTGTCAACCCTGCTCCTTTGGCTGGCCAAACCTTGAGCCCCAATCTGCCTCTAGTAGCCTCCTTTGTCCATCAAGGAGCTACTCATAGGCTCAATCTCTTCACCCAACTCATAGTTGTCCAAGTCTGTTGTTCTAGGTCTACTTTGGACATTTTCTCGATGCCCTCCAACAGTCCACAAGGTGTCCAATACAAACCAAACAATTTTGTCCACACTAGGACCTCATCCACTTAGCAACACTTCTACATAAAAATTAACAACAAATACCTCAAATCTGGTGCAACTCTGTTGTTAGATAGGCTCACTGGTTAGGGCAAGATGACAATCCACATCAGCCCACTCTAACTCCTCCAAACTGCCTCCTAACAGCTACGGCCTTCCCTTTTCTCAAGTCTGAGTTGTACTGCTTCACAAAACAGGATCTCGGCCCTCCTTTTAGCTGCATGTTACTGCTCAAACTAGCAGGGGTCCTAGGAGGGGATCTTATGGAGCAACTACTAGGTCAAGGGGCAATAATGGAGCAATAGCCCATTATCTCCTTAGCTAAGGCTCCCTGCTCTTTACGGACTTTCACCAATGGGAGGAGACCCAGTATAAGGGGAATCACTAGATGAATGGATCAATAAGAGGGTTAGGAGTGATTCCCAAGTCCTATTCACAAAAGAGGCTCAATTAGATAGCTTGCTTGCTCGAAAAGCAAGGTGATGGGCTCTCTAGGAGGGACTAAGTGAATTCTTGAGCCTAGGTTTGGAGGATATGCCTCAACAAGGGGTTTCCTAGACCTAAAGATCCTTATGGATAAGAGGCTTATTTGTAACCTTTGTGGAATCGAACTTACAAAGTTGCGGGACCACAAAAAACCAAGTGGACCCAAGACTAGGTCAAGGATATGGAGTAGATCAACCAATGAGGGGCTTGACCTAATTAGGGTAGGGAATAAGATCAAAGGACTAATTTCCTTTTGAGATTTGAATGCAATGATCCCAATGAGAACACTAACCCAAGTCAATTTAGCGCAAGAATTGGTCTTGCAGCTAGGGCTTACTATATCTTGGGATTCCAACGTCGGATTTGCTTCAAACTTGGAGGACCACTAGACAAAACCCCAGCGCAATAGTGGACCAAAAATCGAGGTGATTGGATGGCTAGAATGGAATTCAATTGATGCCCTAGGTGACCTATAGGGCTAGGCCTAGAAAGAGAAGGAGGAGGCAAGAAAGATAATCATTTAAATCAGCACCAGTGAATGGATCAGTGCCTTGCCTTTGGGGGAGATGGAGTCAAGGTAAATTTGTGATATGGAGATAATTAACCCAATGAAGGAGGCCTCTAGGCAACTTCGCATGGCAATTAGGGCATGAGAGCAACTACCCAAGGACTTTATACTTCGATGTGCAATGTTTGATGACGTATCAAGGTATATTAAACAAAAATAACCTCTAGGAACATTCACCCAACCATACATGACACATGTAATGATGCAACACATCAAAAGATCAAAATTTCCACAATTTCCAATAGAATAGTAGTAAATTTCAGACCTAGATAGCGAAAATCCCAACCACATTCATGTGATATGATAAATATAAGAATAAACATGAAAAAGTGATCACTTACATGTACAATGAGTATATCCAATTATCAAATCATGACAAGAATGAAGCTCCAAGACCAAGAGAATAGTATCCAAACATCAAAATTCATCAATGAAACCAAACTCTTCCTCCAAAAGGGAATGCGGAATTCTCCAAGTAGCTACTAATTCCAAATCCAAGTGATGATGAGAGAAATGAATCACCTCTCATTTATTTATACCTTCTCTAAGGAGTTCGATTTGCCTAATTGGCCTAATTAAGCCCCAAATAATAAAATAATGTGCAATAATATCATCCCTTGGTGACAAGCCCACCAAGATAGCTCAATAACATAAAAGTAAACCTCTCAAGAGGGCAGAATGATCAATATAATGAGTCGTTGGGCCATTAAGAAAGTCTAATGAAGTCCAAAGTGTGCCATGGTGAGAGAATGGACTCCAAAAAATAGTGGACAAGGGGTTGGCCCCTTGTTTTCCAAGTAAGCCACATGTGGTGCTCCCAAGTGGGTGTGGGGGCACAAGGACATCCTCATGGGTCTCCAAGTGGATCGATAATGCCTGTAAACCATCTGTAAGGGCTAGGATGATGACATAAGCCCTCCCTTTGTCTCCTCCAGTGAGACACATCCTCATCTGGACCCTAGAATATCCGCCAAGTGTATGGTGCAAGTGTGGAGTAGGTTGGGCATGGTGAACCAGGTGCATCATCCTCATCCAAAAAGGTGGAACATGAGCAATCACTGAGTGGAGTTGGGGATCCATAAAGTACTCTTTGTTATGGCGAAGGCCCGTGGCTCTCAACGCTCACCGTACAAGTGCCAATATGGTCCTCTGGAGGGCTTGGACCCCGTATAGGGAGACCAAGCCCCAAATGGAAACCCACCTGCAATCTTGCATAAGATCCAATGCGTCCCCTTGCCCTCCAATACGAAAAATCATTAGGATAATCAAATAAAAGAGCGTATGAATAATGGAATAATGGAGCACTTCATGGTAGCATGCCCTTCAACAATGGACTTTGGCATGTACACGTGTTTCTATGCTTAATAAGGGGGTTAACCAAGGACCCTATTAGGTGGTTTCGGCCTTTAAAGGGGATGGCGTGTCCATGGTACACCCATTAGGGGGTAGGTGGCGAGTGAAATAGTGATGGAACAGAGTGGGGACTAGGGGAATGCTCCAGGCCACATGTCATAGTACAAGGGTAGATATGATGGGAGAAGCCCGCACTTGGGTAGATGAATGTAGGAGGGAGCAAATCGTGGTATATGAGTTACCCCGGCCTTTGTTTTTCCACCCTTCTTCATATGCCTTTTTCCTTTGATTGATTTTTCTTCATAATTGCTTGGCGCTCCAGGGGATGAGAGCATGAAGTGTAGGATATAGCAATAGATTCCCCCTTTCAAGGTGGGGCATTTAATTGCCCACCAGGGTTCGGGACAATCATGGGTTACTCAATGTGGAGGGGGCTCATCTAGAGCCCATAGAAACCAGGGTGATGGCCATAATAAGGGGTAGAGTTCATGTTTGGCTTTTGCCCACGTGCTAAATTTGTATGTCCCGACTACCTTTTGCATTTTGTGGTACATTTCCTATTGAAAGTGGCCAAATTATGCTTTCTCTTTTCTTTTTAGCTCCATCAACCTCTGGGGCATCATTCCAAACCTGACCCAAGGAGTGGGCAAGGGCAGGGGGAGGCTAACCCTATGTGGACCCAGATGGGAAAAATGATGAATGGGGGCTAAAATGAGCGGAGGGGAATGATGTACATGATGTTGGGAAGCGGGACCACACAACCAAAATAGGAATTTCCCCATGTAATTCCAACCCTAAAGCTAATGGTCAATAAAGGAGATCCCACGGGACTAGGATACAAGGCTAACCACCAAACGGGCACAGGAGACAAGAGCACAGACCTAACCCACTCTTTCCGTCAAATCCCCCACCAATCCATGCCCAAAAGTCTCCATGATAAGTAAGGAAAGTTACTCAACTATACCAATGAAAAGCCATACTTTTGGGGTCAAGAGGCCCACCTTCAAACATACGATCATAACAGATGGGCAAGGGACCACATGGATGACTTAGGTGGCGAAGATAATGGCACATCGAGCTATCGAGTAGTTTCAAAGGGTTGTTGGTTGCCAACTGTGGACCATCTAGGAGAAAAAAATTCTCCTATGCATACTAGCCACAGGTAATGGGTAACACTGCCCAAACAAGTTTGTGACCTCCTAAGATGCTACAACCACCCTGCGCTCCTTGAAAGAGAGAAAACTAGCCCACAATATATCACAAAAACTGCCCAAATTTGTCACTTGAGGTTGCAACCCACCTCTACTCCCATTCGGACCTGCCAAGACACACAAGAAGACCTCAAACAAACCTCCAAACTTACTCGACCTCCTCTTCTAGGGTTGTGGCTACCTTAGAGGTTGATTTGGAATGTGCACTGTGAGGCAAGTAAGTTACCAAAAGTCAACAGTATGTTGTTGTAAACTGGAGGTTGGAGCCTTCAAGGCAAGTGGTAGCTTGTTGCGCAGGGTGGCAGAGTGGTGTAAGGCAGGAGATTGGAGTCTCCTTCAAGTTGGAGCTCGAAAACATTTCAGGGCGGATGTTAATTTTTGGGCTAAATAGTTCTTTGTTGTAGATAATATTATTTTAAAAAGATTTCAACATTTTTCATATTATATTCACCCCATATCATATCATCAGCGATTATATAGAGAGACCATTAACATTAGCAATGCAGCAGAATTGCAAGGAACATCAAAAGAAAAGCATACACAATAGAGACAACAGGATTTTTGGTCAGAGACCAAGGCAAAGCACCACAAGGGGGAAAACCCATAAATCAATTCTTCTTCTTAGATATTCATCAAATGTTCAGTTGAGATACAAAGTACAATAATACTGAGAAACGTCTTTCTACATCAATCACATTAGACCTTCTAGGGCCAACTCTGGATCATAACAGATCCTCATGAGATGGTAGCAGGCAAGTACATCAAAGAGGCATTCACATGCCCTCCACAAGACCTATGATCAGACTGCTCTATATCACTGTAAGTAGCATATATCTTTGTCTCGACTCTCAAGTAGCATACATGTTATTTCCATAAGAGCATGTGTCACTATAATGAGTCACAGTCAATTGACTATCATATATCATGGCCATAAGGACAAGTTTCACTCCCATACATCAATGACAAATCACTGCCATATATCGTTGTCATCATTATCATAAGGACGCTGCCATATATCATTGTCATCAATGTTATAAGGACGTTGTCATCAATGTTATAAGGACACTACCATATATCATTGTCATCAATGTCATAGGGATACCGCCATATATCATTGTCCTTCACAAAGAACTGTATTAAGGACTCTTCTAACCATCCCTCCAAACTATATACAAATTGTTCCTAATTCCATTTAAATTGATCTTCATTTACCTAACAAAACATCAATATGAAAGACAACATACATACCTTATCATAGTATGTCAACTCTGCCCCATACAAATCCTCCTATGCACTAAATTTTTGAGGTCACGACCCTTTGATTAGGGCATACTTAAATACTATTCATCTGCTCTTAATGAGGCTTCAAAACCTCCAATCTCTGCGTTGATCAATAAGGTGTCTCATTCCCTATTCACGAGTCTAATAAACTTTACTACAACCTCAATTTGCACCTAACTAAGGCTCGTCCCTCCTGAGTCTTGCACAGATACTTCGGCCCTGGCTAGGGCACTAGTGCATCCCTGATCTCAGCCTCTAATTTTCCTCAAGCAACAACGTTGCTCCCCCAAAGCATGCAGCCATACTCCAACAATGACTATACAATCACCCAACTGTGTGATAATTGCTCCAAACTTCGAGCTCTCATAGAGAAGACTTCGGTCCTTGCTTGGCCTCTACTTCCTGCCTAGAACAAAGGTCACAACTCTCACAAAACCCTGTGGCCTAATCACAGACCTCTCACACACATAGAACAAGAATTATGCCCAGAACATCTTCGCGCAAGTCTCCTTGAATCGATCTGTCATAACCAAAGACAAAAAATTGAACCAAGAAACTCATCTTTTCCTCCTAGCTCGACTTCATTTGTCGTTGCCACTGATAGTCATTTTCCTTTTGAACAAATGCTCTTGATGATGTGAATATGAATTGCCCAATCAGTACTTTATAGGCTTTTATAGACTACGGTTGCCTCAGATCTTCTTCTCTTATTATGCGTTGCACTCAATCAGGGTTGCGGGGAAGCTTCACCCCCCCCCCTCGTTCCCGCTCTCGAAACGCGCTCTGTGCGGGACCGTTTTGGGAGCGTTCGGAAACGCGCTCCCGAAAACGCTTCCTGAGGGGAGCGTTTTCGGGAGCGCGTTTCCGAACTTGTTAAAACGCTCCTTGCCTTTTCGGGAGCGTTTCCAAAAGCGCTCGGGAGCGAACGCTCCTTGAGCGCTTTCGGCGTTTAAAAAACGCTTCGGAGTGTTTTTTAAACGCCGGAGGCAGTTAGGGAACATTCGCTCCCGAACGCTCCTCGGAACAAAAAAACGCCTCCGACCGGCGAGAAAATTTTTTTATTGAAAAAATCGTTTTGTTTATAAGAGGGAGGGAGGCTCATTTTGTTTTATTGTTTGTTGAGTGAGTGAGAGAGAGCAAGAAGAGCAAGAAGGAGAGAACTTGAGAGCGGAGCTGCAGAAGTGACAAGGAGAGCTGCAAGGCAATAGGAAGATTGCAAGAAAGAGGTAGGTCTTCTAATCTAATTTTGTATTTTCTAGGATGAATTTGTAAGTTTTTTAAAAATGAAAACTTGATTTTTTTCTTGAATGTTGCATTTTATTGTGTTTAAAACTTAAAAAATGAAGTGTTTTTTTCCTATGTTGCATTTCCTATTCCCATTTGACATTTCTCCATTTGTTTTGTGAAGCGAACAAAGTTCCTTCTCAAACTAAATATTCCAAAAGACTTGAAATATCCGAATATCCATGAGGATACAAATATTATATTAGAAAGATGATGAATATGAATTGATTGAATGTTACAAATGAGGCCTGCTTATATACCCACGCAGGTGCCTCTTCACGAAAGGTCATGTCTTATCAGACGTGACCTTTCACCCTAATTACTAATTAACTAATTATCATTTATCTACATTATTTATTCAACTAATTATCATTTATCTACATTATTTATTCATTACATTGCCTTCCCCTCAAAAAGCTTTGTCCTCAAAGCTTGTCGATGAAAAGGCCTCGACTTCTTTTCCTGTTACGAACATCTTCTCGCCTCGGGGCAGTGATCCTTGTCGACACAAGTTGATATGATCCTCTAAGTGACAAACAAAATTGTCGCACTGAGAATGGATCAGACCATCCTAAATCAATTTTTTGTGGAATCTCGCGGCGACTTGAAACTTGTGCTGAATTATCACTTGAGCGGATGGCACTGATGTTAGTATTCTTCGGAATATCAACTTGTTTCTGTTCTGAAGACATAGCTTGATCGAGTTGTCTGCTCCCGTGATTTGGATGTCGATAGGGAAATTTTTTGGTTTGACTTTCCATTCTTAGTTGTGTGGTGATGTTTTGATTTTCTTTTGGCGATGATGTTATTGAGCTGGTTACATAACTTTCGCTTGAAATGTTCATCGCCGGAACTACAACTTCTAAGTTTGCATCTTTTGCAACTTGCTTGTCTTCTTCTTGAGTTATGACATTTACTGCATTAGTACCAGTTTCCTTCTCTTCAATTCGGATTTCTACATTCGACGCTTTATTTTCGACAAGTTGTTGCACCTTGTTTTCTAAGGACTTCTTGTCTCTCTTCAACTTCTTAATTTGCGTTAGTAATTTGTCGTTGTGGTCCTTGAGGCGAGCAACTTCTTCATTCTTATTAGTTGTGATTTTGTCGATTTCCTTTTGCATATTTTGTATCACCTTTTTACCTTCTTGAGAAATTACCTGCGAAATTTCTTGTACGTCTTCAGGCGTCACAGAATTTGGTTTCAAGTTAACGTCTTGTAGCGTTATCTTCTTCTTTTTGTAGGTGAATGTCAAAAATTTCTTTTTCGTATTTAGGATAACTGAACCTAAGGTTTCCATCCATGGTGAACCCAACACAATATCACTATTATCCAAAACTAGGGTTTTGATGGCAAATTGAGAGATAAAAGTATAATCCCCAATGTTTAGTTGTAGATTTTTTATGTCGTATTTTTTCTTGTCAAAAATGTCTAATTTTTCGATTATATTTGACTCAGGAATCACCAACTGGTTGGCAATTTTAGGGTTTATATAATTTTTCTCTTCAGCGGGTGATATAGCAATAGTGACATCTTTCCCTGCGATACTTCCTTTAATTTTAAGCAGCGCTTTAGGGTCGATAGGTAACGTTTCTAATTCTAAAAATCGCCCTGACTTCATTTTTGTATTAGATGTCAGTTTTCTTGTTGAGGTAAATATTCTTCAAATTCACTCTTTTTAACTTATAATCTTAATTTTCCTTGGTTTTGAATTTGTAATAACTTCAAAATCCTTACTTTTTTTTTTTTTTTTTTTTTTAACCTTTTTCTTTTACTTTGTAGAAGTATCTTAAATACTAAAATACTCCTTTTTAATATTTATTTAAATGTTAATCAACTTGACGTTTTAAAATTCTTATATGCTTCACCTCTTTTTTTTTTCCTTGGCCCTTTTGTTTTTTTGTTTTGCAATTATATATATATATATATATATATATATATATATATATAGATATATATATATTATAATAATAATATTTTTTTTTTCTCTACAAATTATATAAAATATATAATTGCAATTTTATATATAATATATAATTAGAATTTATATAAAGTTCATAAACTTTAACTTCGTTATGTATTGACCGAACACACAAGTCTTTCACACCTTTTCGATTTTGAGTTTACACCGTTTGGAGTCAAGACCGCCCAAATTAAAAGACACAATCATAAAACTGTTACCGTATTTCACAGGTTGACTGCACTGTGGGAAGGGCGAGACACTGGTAGGGGGACGATGCCTGCAGCGGTGGATCGAGCAGCTGCGGTGGTGGTGGATCAGGTAGTGGGAAATGGGTGTGATACGATGGACAAGGGAGCTTGCGGATAGATGACAAAACTGGTTTGGTCGGATGGGGACGCGGCAGAGACAATTACGGTGATGAGTATGGTGAGAGTGGACTCGATGAGAGCACGAGGGATCAAATGAAGCGAATGCAGTCGAGTGAGGGAAACTGACAATTGGGTTTACGTAGGGTGTGGAGTAATGGAAAGCAAATTTTTCAAGCTCTTTAACTCCGACTTTCGTTGTCTTCCTCAAGGAGTCCACAAATTATAGGTGTGGTTACACAAGCTTATGCGTTCTTGCTTTTTCTTTATTTTGTGATGCTCAGTGGAATCCGATTTTCAACGATATAAATTTTTACATGTGGTGGATTTGATTATCTCAGCTACCACCCTTTGAAACTCGTTTTCTATTATCCAAGTGTTGTCCACAAATTTCTTCACCGTCACAATTTCTAAATGAGAGGAACCTGTCGAGCACACGTGTGTGAAGGGTGGCCGCAGAAAAACAATTGATGGCGGAAAACGAGGAGCGGAAGGAAAAAGGCTTAGATTCAAGCATATATACGATGTACATTCATACGGCGGCTGCATACAACGTAGATTCAAACCTGCCGCAGCTCTGGAGGCTGCTGCAGATACCTCGTAATGAAGTGTCAGGGTGTGTAGTGATCGAATATGAGCTCTGAAAGTATTGAAGGTTAATGTTGAATGATCACCGGAGCTGAACAAAAATTTAAACGATCCTGACACGGGTGACCGGTGTGTGGAAATCAGCAATGGTGGTTGTGAATTCGAGGTGAGCTTAGCTGCCTCTTTTTTTTATGCTTTCAATTATATTTGTTTTTTTAATCTTTTGTCCTTTTTTTTTTTAACAATTTCCTTTTATTTTAAAACTGTACTCTTCCCTTTTTGTTTTTTTGGTAATATACCTTGACTCTTTTGGTTTTTTTTTTAATGTACGTACATGTACCTTTTTTTATATATATCCCTTTTCTATTTTTGTAATATACTAACTTATTTCTTCTTCTTTTAATTTTAATGGAAAAAGGCCTATTGACAATGAAAATGGAGAAACTCCAAGATTGGTAGCGAAATGCTTCGACGACAATGAAGTTGACGAATTTAAGGTCAAAGACCAGGATCAGAGAGCGTGGCCCTGTGCAGCAGTGAGTAGCGAGACGATCGAACACCTCTGATACCAAATGAAGCGAACAAAGTTCCTTCTCAAACTAAATATTCCAGAAGACTTGAAATATCCAAATATCCATGAGGATAAAAATATTATATTAGAAAGATGATGAATATGAATTGCCTGAATGTTACAAATGAGGCCTGCTTATATACCCACGCAGGTGCCTCTTCACGAAAGGTCATGTCTTATCAGACGTGACCTTTCAGCCTAATTACTAATTAACTAATTATCATTTATCTACATTATTTATTTAACTAATTATCATTTATCTACATTATTTATTCATTACATTTCATGTGCTAGAAACTTGAAACTTGAAAAATCATGCATATATGGCTAGGGATATTCCTCATGTTGGTTCCTTTCTCTTGTAATAATGGCAGTGTTGGAGAGTAGTAGAAGAAAGAGGCAAATTAGAGAAGAGGAGGATGAAGAGGAGGGTTATGGGGGATTTGAAGAAAATCCTGAAGAGGAGGAGGATTATGTTGAGGAGGAAGTGGGGAGTGGAGAACATGAGGACACAGATTCCCCAACTAGACAAGACCAAACTCAGACACCTTTGTGGAAATATGTTCAAAAACAGGAAGGAGGGAAAGGTGGTGGAACCACTAAATTTATTTGCCCCCATTGCAATAAACAATACCATGGTTCATACACCCGTGCGAGAAGGCACCTTTGTGGGAAAATGCCAAGGGATGGAGAAAAAAATATTGGAATCAAAATTTGTACTAGTGTGCCAGCAACACAGAGAGAGAAATATAGGAAGGAAGAGGAGGTTGCCCTACAAAGATCATCTAAAAGATCTAGGGGTTTCATTGATTCTTATTCAGGCCCAACACGTCATGGACAAACAGGTTCAACTTATCCCTTTGTGACATACCCCTCGCCTTTTAAAAAGATGAGCTCAACCCCTTTCAATACACAGACCGTTATCTCTACCGCGCCTCCTTAACCTTACCGTCCTCCCTAACTTTAGGCTGTGAATCTCTACTCTCAACGTAGCGCCACGCAATCTCCTTTGGGCCCCGCTGCACCCTCCCTCGCGCACCTCCCCCCCAGATTACTCCTACCCACTTAGCACACCTTTCCGCTTTTGCTTTGCCCTTTGTGTACTTCTTTTCCCGAACCACTCCCCCGACCTGCGCAATGGCTCCCATACTTCAACAACGAACTATCCGAGGAGGACAAAGAGGGGCTCTACCTAACCGTTATCACCGTGGCGAGGACAATCGTCTAAAATCAATGGAAGGCTCCTCTTCCAGCACCTTTGCGAGACAAAGTCTCGATCCCAAGCAGATTGCAGAAGTCCCTGGGCAAGCTGAGTAGAGAGGAAGACGCAGCCCGCGTAAGTCCACCATCTCTCCCCAGACGAACCTCCAGCACCGCAAAACTGACCCGCTGCCGATTCAGGAGGAAGAAGATGCGGATTCAGACGTTTGGGTGATGGACTCCGATGGCACTGGACGCGTGTTCCCAACGGCGTAGATCCGAACTCCCCCATCCTCTATGCACTAGTCCACAATCCCAGGCATACAGTGGCAGACACGAAGGAAGCTAATGCGCAGGCTCCTACTTGCCCCATTGAGGAGGAGTTCCCCAACAGTGATGATGAAGACGAAAAGTGAAGCCTGTGCAGCTGCACAGCTCTCCTATGTTTTTTGTCAAGCTTGCCATCAGTGCCTTTTTGCTACTGTTTACTTTGTGCTTCTTAGATATGCCAGCACTACTGCGCATAATGTCATTTTTTGTTTTAAGTTTTGTTCGAGCTAGTTTCCTCCCCCGAGGCAGCTTAGAAACCGTGTAACAAAGGCTGGGATTGGCTAAGCGCAGCTTACCAACCCAGCATGTAGCATATGTAACTTCTATGTTTTCGAATTAATAGAATAGCCTAACTTACCAAAAAAAAAAGCTTGCAGATTAGATATGAAAATTTTGGTGCAAATATTTCAAAAACAAATCGCAGATCTGAATTCCTTGTGAAAACAATACCCCATTTAAAAAAAAAAAGCTATGAATCGAAGCCCAGACGAAGGAGATATCGCTGATTTAAAATTAGTTGTTTTGCAGAATTTTTTCTTACGGAAATTCGTGGATGGCGACTCTCAAGTCATTTTTGCAAATTTTTGTACATAATTTCAAGAAAAAAATTGTAGATTTGAGCTCCTCCCGAAAAATCATTCAATTTCAAAAAACAAATCAGTCGAATCAAAGTCCGCAAGAGGGAGATATCGTTGATTTAAAATCAGCGCTTTTTCAGAGATTTTTGTGACGATCGGACAGTTGCGGTGTGGATCTGAGTTCAAAGAGTGCCATGATCGTGATTCCAATCATAGGGGAATATGCAGAATGGTCATTCCATTTCTAAAAACAGGTTATAATAAAAATTTGAAATCATATTGACTGAGTGGTGGCCATTTTATTTTTTCGCCCACAGCAGGTACATTTTTTCAAGACCCTCTTTCTAGTTTATGGGTTCTACTGAGTTGCTTTTTACAAGTAAAGATGATGTTCCTACTATCGAAGAATTCCTAAAATGGGAAAAGTTACAAAGAAATTGGAGATGGACACTAGAGCTAAATTTCATAAATGAGGCTGCTATATGGGTGGAATCACTTGACCTTAGGGAGATGGCGACACTTTATGATGAAGACTTTGAAAGAAGTACAATAAGAGCCATAAAGGCTTATTTTCTGATAATCTTTCTATTTTGCGGGTTCATGGAAGTATTCAAAAAGTGAAGATAGTTGTATTTATCAATCCTAGTTACCAGCATAGTTTTATCAATGTAAATTTGGCTAAAAAATTACAAGTTGAAACAAAACATATTGAAAAAACACAGGTGGATTACGAGGATGTTCAAATTTATAAAGAATTGAGGATTTCTATGGATAAGCATGTGTTGCATTCTGATTTTTATGCTTCAGATATGGGTGATGTGGATGTGGTTTTGGGATACCCTTGGATGGAATCTGTTGGTAACGTTACCCACCACTTCGTGGGTGATATCCCTAGGAGAATTTTTTCTCCATGTGGGTGAAAATTCCTAGATCTGGAATCTTATTATAGCAACTGGAAAATATTTACCTAACTGTTAACTTTTACTTAATTTATTTGCAGTTAACTACGGCAAACACTGAATACATCACATTGCAACCCTTACTTAAATAAACAGGGGAAATTAAATGCAAAAACAAGATCTGAGCAAGAAAAAAAATAACACACAAGTGACACTGTTGTTTTTGGACTAAGTTCTCGAAAAAACCCAATGCGGGAAAACTGGTGCAACAGTTAAGGGTTTGATATTGTTAAGCAATAATTTCTGAGTACAACTCTTTGAATGCTCTGACTGGCAATCCTATACAGAGATCTAACTAAACAAAAAGCTAGTGAGATGATCTCACCCCATCACTAGAAGATCTGGCTTTGATATGCGTTGGAGATGGGCCTCTGTGCAGTACTGCGTCACACCTACACAGTCACTGCGTCACACCTGCTGGGACTGCATTGCACCACCTCTGATCTCTCTGCTAGCTGGAAACTTCAACCCTCTGGTCTCCCGGTCTCACACCCCAGCTTCGACACTGGATCCTGACTGTTCCCAGCAAAAATACGAACTCCCTCTGAAGCTCTGTGTGGATGGCTCTGCACTACCTCTCCGGACTGCTCGCTACCCTCTCTACCTTGTACTCTCCGGATCAGGAAAGATCTCCAACCGAAAAAACATCTTTGCCCCTCTCTGCAAGAATCAACTCGATCAATCTTCTCCTGAGAACTGCTCACTAAAGAAATTCGATCTCTAGTCTTTGTCAGTGTATTTTCCAAATGCCCCATCAAGTCCTTCTTATAATCTTCTCGTTGAGACTTCAATGGCCAAGATTAAATCGCTAATCAACAGCGAAGATTAACTTGACTTGATCTCTGTCTTTTTCAAGAAGATTCACACCTTGTTTTATTAATGCCCTTTAATTATTTGAATTTCCTAAGTTTAAACTTAGGGTCTCATTAAAAATAATTAATTATTTTAATAAAACACAATCCAAGTGGAATTTCCCAAAACGCTTTATGGGTTCTTTGGAATACATGTGTCTAAGCCTCCCTGCAAAATTTGAGACTTAGAGCAGATCCGATGCTACCAAAAATCAACACTCCCTTTTAGCGAGGAATGGGCTCTAGCAATACATCCTGTTGAAGTATCACCCTGCCTATGTAACATCTCCCTCTGCGTTGTTGATGTCTGAAACTGTTGCCCACCAACACTGTGTTGTCACATCTATGTTGTTGTTGACGCTGCATATTGTTGCCAACTGCTACTGCATTGCAATTTCGTTGCTTATTGCAACAGAAAAACATCCAAAATCTGATCCAAGTGTTTAGCATGATGCATCTGGTATTGAAGATCTGACTATTGCTAGTCTCTACGTTGACCCTCTAAAGTTGTTGCATTGTTGTTGACTCTGCGTCGTTCCTTCCTACACTACTGCTAACTCTGCTTTGCGCTGCTCAGACTCTAGCACTCACTAGCCACTACGTTGTCACTTTTGCACTCTACTCCACCAACTAATACTAGTCCATCCTACTACTTCTGATTTGGGCTCCCGTAGTAAGGTATTGATCCAAGAGGTGGACTCCTCAAGGATCCTGCCCAACTACAATTCCTTTGAACTACAGTTCTAGATCACCCCAATTCTCCCCTGGAGATATGTGGGCAATCATCGCGAACTCTTCCTCCTCGATCCTCGCAATTGCAGTCTGCGGATCATGCCTCTCATCTTTGTCCTTCTTCTTGTGCAGACACTGTGTAGTGTAATGTCCCATCTCGCCACACCGAAAGCATTTAATATTTGAGACGTCCTTCTTCCGCCTCCGCTACTCCTGTTGCCCCTTTGATGCAAGGGTTGCATTCTCATCCTCCTCCTTGGGCTTCGTCCCACTGTTGTTGCTGCCATCAGGCTTGCACTTGAGTAAGTCTCTCCTCATCTCTTCCTATTGAACAGTTGCCCACATTCCTTCCCAGTCTGGAAACTTCTCTCTACCTAGGATACTTTGTGTAAAGACTTTCCCTTCTTCGGAAACGGAATTTAGGACCAGTCTAACCATCTCCATGGCCTGAGGCACTGACCCTATAGCGGCCAGCTGATATCAAACCTCCTAAAGCTTCGCAAGGAACGGATCTATGCGTTCTCCCTTCTACATCCTGGTAGACTGCATCTTTTCCTCCAAGAAAATCTTTCATTGCTTAGAAAACACCTGGTATAGTGTGGCCAATGCATCCTACATCTCCTTTGTAGTCCCTTTGCTAGAAATATGTGAGACAATGTGATCCTTCACTCCACCAAGGATCAACCGTTTGGCTTTTGCCATGTTCTTCTTGAAGTCTTTCAACGGATTTGCATCTACAGGTTCAGCTACCACGTTGTCGATGAAGGCCTTGAGCTCATGCTCATCCAGAAGGAAGGAGATCCTTGCCTTCCAGATTACATAGTTGGAAGCACCCTCCAACTGTCCTGATCACGCAACCTAGAGGCTGCAATCTCACCCAATCAAATGTCGAACTGCTGCCTCTAACCCTTTGTGCAGCTGGCTCTACGCACTCCCTGTTGGAGTCACCCAAATAAATCATGATCTCGTTGCACGGGTCATTAGAATTTCTTGGGCAAGAAATTCTCTGAGGTCAAAATTCCCTCAAAAGTCTCTTCTTCTTCTCTCTTCTGACACTTTCTACACCAGCTACTGCTACTACAAGAATGTTGCGTCCTACCAGTTGTTGATCTGTGTTGCTCCCTCTGCTGCTGACAAATCACGAGCTGGACAGTCTTACTTCTTTGTCGACTCACTCAGAGAGAGACTTCCTCATAAATCTTGCCCTCTTGGCCTAGACTGCATAATTCCTAGGAAAATCAATCTGTTACCTACGCAGCTCTTTGATCCCCTTCTTTCTGCTCAATGTTGGATCCTTCTGGTCTGCTCACTTGCTTCTCCTGCAATGCTATACAAGCTTTCATACCATGTGAAAATTCCTAGATCTGGAATCCTATTGCAGCAACTGGAAAATATTCACCTAACTTTTAACTTAACAATTTATTTGCAATTAACTACGGCAAACACTGAATACATCACACTGCAACCCTCACTTAAATAAACTGCGGAAATTAAATACAGAAACAAGATCTGAGCAAGAAAAGAAATAACACATAACTGACACTGTTGTTTTTGGACTAAGTCCCCGAAAAACCCAATGCAAGAAAACCGGTGCAGCAGCTAAGGGTTTGATATTATTAAGCAGAAATTTCAAAGTACAATTCTTCGGATGCCCTGATTGGCAATCCTATACAGAGATCTAACTGAACAAAAAGCTAGTGAGATGATCTCACCCCGTCACTGGAAGATCTGACTCTAATCTGCGCTGGAGATGGGCCTCTACGCAGTACTGCATCACACCTACGCAGTCATTGGTGTTGGGACTGCGTTGCACCACCTCTGGTCTCTCTGCTATCTGGAAACTTCAGCCCTCTGGCCTCCCGGTCTCACACCCCGGCGCCGACACTGGATCCTGACTGTTCCCCAGCAGAAATACGAACTCCCTCTAAAGCTTTGCGCAGCCTCTGCATGCTTGGCTCTACTCTACCTCTCTGGACTGCTCTCTGCCCTCTCTACCTTGTACTCTCCGGGTCAAGAAAGATCTCCAACCAGAAAATTATCTCTGCCCCTCTCTGCAAGAATCAACTCGATCGATCTTCTCTCTGAGCACTGCTCACTAAAGAAATTCGATCTCTAGACTCTGTCGGTGTATTTTCCAAATGCCCCATCAAGTCCTTCTTATAATCTTCTCGTTGATATTGAGATTTTGGGTAGCATCGGATGTGCTCTAGCTCCAAAACTTTGTGGGGGAACTAAAACACATGAGATCTCCAAGACCCAGAAATTGTTTGGAGAAATTCCACCTGGTGTAAAAGTTATTCAAATAATTAAATTTTTTAATGGGGACCCTAAGTCTAACTTAGGGAAATTGAAAATTAAAGTGAATTAATTTACACATGTGGTGAGAATGTTCTAAGTGACGTGGATCAAGCTTTCTCTAATCTTAGCCGTTGATTAATGATTAGATCACGGCCGTTGATTTCTCAACAAGAAAAGTATTAAAGGAAGGCTTGGGGTCAGTTGGAGAACACACACACAGAATCTACGAGATCGAATTCTTCTAATAGAGCAGTGCTCGGAGAAAGATCATATCTGAGTGATTCAGAGAAGTAGTGAGAGGCAGATGCAGTGATTGGTCGGAGGACCAAGAGTACAAAGTAGAGCAAGGGCAGCAGAGACGCAGAGGAGGCAGCGCAGCCACTAAAGAGTGTGACACAGACCCTAGAGAGGGTGATGCAGGACCACGCAAGGCTGACGCAAGGACAACGCAGATGCTCCAAGAGACAGTCCAAAATTAGTCGGGAACCAAGGTTTCTAAGCCGACAGGGCTGAAACTCAATTTCTGAGAGGCTGATCAGTGCAGAGGAAGGGTGATGCAGTCCTTTAGCCAAGGCCACGCAGGCTTACACAGTAGCAACATAGACACTGCGCAGAGCTAGCTGGGGTTTTACCAGTGACTGATCTGGATCAACAAGGACTTGCAAAGTGAGGTAAAACTCATGTTTATCTCTGATTGCCGAGGTTTTCTCTGTTGGGTGAGCCGGATTATGGCACCCTAGATGTAATCAAAACTGCTGCTTAATAATAAAAAACCCTCATAACTATTGCACCGTTTTTCCCGCATTGGGTTTTTCCGAGGACATTTGTTCGAAAAATCATGTGTGTCCTTTGTCATATGTGCGCTATGTTTCAGTAAATGATTTGTAAATGTGTAGGCTGCTAGTTGTGTTTACTTCGATATTTTCTTGATATTTTCTGAAAATAACTTGTATAATTAAATCACAAGTATGAGAAGTAAATTAAGATACTGCAGTAGGGTTTTTGTAATTTTGTATTCAGAAATTTCACAATTGAGACTTCAACGATCGAGATTGAATTGCTAATCAACGGCTAAGATTAATTTGACTTGATCTTTGTCTTTTTCTAGAAGATTCACGCCATATTTTATTAATGTCCTTTAATTATTTTAATTTCCTAGGTTTAAACTTAGGGTCTAATTAAAAATAATTAATTATTTTAATAAAACACAATCCAGGTGGAATTTCCCAAAACGCTTTCTAGGTTCTTTGGAATACATGTGTCTAAGCCTCCCTACAAAATTTGAGACTTAGAGCACATCCGATGCTACCAGAAATCAACAATGGCGACACTTTATGATGAAGACTTTGAAAAAATCCTCTTAGACAAGCGTTTTCATGCTAGAAAGAAGGACAATAAGAGCCATAAAGGCTTATTTTCTAATAATCTTTCTATTTTGTGGGTTCATGGAAGTATTCAGAAAGCGAAGATCATTGTATTTATCAATCCTAGTTACCAGCATAGTTTTATCAATGTTAATTTGGCTAAAAAATTAAAAGTTCCAACAAAACATATTGAAAAAACACAGGTGGATAACGAGGATGTTCAAATTTATAAAGAATTGAAAATATCTATGGATAAGTATGTGTTGCATTCTAATTTTTATGCTTCAGATATGGATGATGTGGATGTGGTTTTGGGATACCCTTGGATGGAATTTGTTGGTATTGTTACTCAACACTTCGTGGGTGATATCCCTAGGAGAATTTTTTCTCCATATGGACATCAGCCAGCAGCCCCTTGCAGCCTTCTTCTAGCTCGTTGTGCCATTTCTCCACCACTTGAGCCAGCCATGTGGTCCCTCGCCCATCTGTATTGATCGTATGTTTGAAGGTGGGCCTCCCGAATCTAAAGGTATGTCTTGTCATTTGGTAATTGAGTATTGGGTTTACTTATCATGGATACTTCTGGACATGGATTGATGGGGGGATTTGGCGGAAAGAGTGGGCTTAGTTTGTGCTCCTGTCCCCTTGATCTCTTTTGGATGTTACCCTTAGATCTTAGTCCCGTGGGATCTCCTTTATTGACCATTTGGTTCTAGGGTGGTACTACTTGGGAAACCCCGACTTTGGGTGTGTGGTCCCGCTCCTTCATCCGCATATATTATTCCCTTTCCACTCACTATACCACCATTCATCATTTCTCCCACCTAGGTCCACATTGCTTTGTTCATCATTTCTCCCACCTGGGTCCACATTGCCTTGCCTCCCGGGTTCCGCATAGAGTCAACCTCCCTATCCCCTTGCCCCCATCTTGGGTCAGGCCTGGAATGATGCCCCGAAGGTTGAAGCAGTTAAAAGAAAAACAAAAAACATAATTGGCAACACTTAACAGGAAATTGTAACAGAAAATGCAAAAGATGGTCGGGACAAAAATAATTAGCACATGGGCAAAAGCCAATACATGAGCTCTACTCCATAGCCATGGTCATCACCCTGGTTCCATAGGCCCTAGATGACCTGCCTTCATTCAGGAACCCATGATTGTCCCAACCCTTGGAGGGCAATAAACCGCCCTACCTAAAGGGGGTAATCATTGTTATATCTTATACATCATGCTCATGTCCTTTGAGCCCTGAGCAGTTAATTAAAGAAAATTCATAAAAGGCAAAAGGCATATAAAGAAGGGTGGAAAAATCAAGGTCGGGGTACCTCATGTGCCACGATTGCTCCCTCCTACACATTATATACCCAGGTGTGGGCTTCCCCTTATCTAACTGCCCCTATGCCCCAATATGTGGCCCAGGATTACCCCTCTCATTCCCTACTCCATTTCACTTATTTATCACTTGCCACCCCCATTGGAGGGATGTACCTTGGACATACTATCCCCTTTAAGGGCTTAAACCACCTAATAAGGTACTTGGCTAACCCCCTTTGGAGCATGGAGACACTAGCACATGCCAAAGCCCACTACGAAAGGGCATGTCATTGTGAAGTGCCCATTTTGTTATCCATGGTTTGTAAGCTCTTTTACACGATTAATCTAATGACTTGTTGTACAAGAAGGCTAGGGGATACATTGGATCTTGTACAGGATTGCAAGTGGTTTCCATTTGGGTTTGGTCTCCCTATACAGGGTCTTAACCCCCAGATGGCTACATTGGCATATATAGGGTGTGCATAGAGACCCATGGGCCTCCACAGCAACAAACAGCACTCCACAGATCCCCACTGATGTTTAGAGACTACCAGCGATCCACTTTTGGGATGATGATGATGTGTTTGGTACACTATGCCTAGCAGGCCCCATAGGAGCCCCACACTCTTGACAAGTGTCCCAAGACTTGTACGATGTCATGGTAGCGTTCATTCCATCACTCTAGCCCTTGCAGAGGATCCACGGGCATCTTCGACTCATATGGAGACCCATGGGGTCATTGGTGTGCCCCCAAACCCATTGGGCGCACCATAGGTCTACTACTTGGAGAACAAGGGGCCACCCCCTTGTCCATCGTATTTTGAGGAATTTATTCATCATTATGGCACTTCTGGATATTACTAGGCCTTTGGAGGGCCCCACGACATACACATATTATTATTTGACCTCCAAAGGCTTATTATTCCATTTTGTGAGCTAGTTTGGTGGGCTTGTCACCAAAAGTGGTTTTGTTTGCACATTATTTTATTATTAGGGGCTAATGTAGGCTCATAGGCTAATTCGAACTCCTAAAAGGGGTATAAATTGATGTTAGTTGGATTCATTTGGATCATCACTTCACTTGGAATCTCTTTCTCTCTTAAGAGAATTTCGCATTTTTTCCTTGGTAAAGATTTTTGGATGATGAATTAATTTTGATGTATGGATTTGGGCTATTTCTATCTTGGAGCTTCTTATGTGCAAATGTGATGCTGGTTGGATAGACTCTCTAACATTGTAAGTGTAAATTCGATGTTATTATTCTTGTTGCTGCATACTACTGAGTCTCGCTATAATTAGGGCTAATTGTTGCATGATTGAAATGTGGAATTATGTGTCCATTTAGCTTATTCTATGTATGGGCCATTGTTGGAAGAATGAAATGTCCTAGAGATCATTTTATCTCGATAAGCTTGCACCATTTGTATGAAGTATAAATGCTTGAAGGTCATTTTTCTTATCTTTCCCTTAACATTGGACGAAGCTGACTTTTTGGGCCTCCTTGAACAAGAAACCAAATTCTTATTCATTATTATCCTTGACTCCATATCCCCAAGTGAATTAGGCACTGTTCCCTCACAAAAAGGTGGTCAATTTCCCCTATTTTTCACATTTTTCCCCTTTTCCCCAAGTCTAGCCCCATTAGGTTACCTAGGGCATCAAATACCCGAGAATCTAGGCAAGGGAAAACTTCGATCTTCTAGAGGCAACTGCGCTGGTGGGTCCTCTCACTCTCCTCCGAATTTTGGCCAATTCCGACAATGGAATCTCCTAGTACCTCAAGCCCTAGCTCTAGGACCAAGTTTTGCCCTGTGTTTCCCAAGGCTAGCACCTGGCAGGATCAATTTGACCTTTTGAAGTAAAAATCTTTGTTTGATCATTTTCCCTCACCTTGTCTGGGATAGGAGCATCATTGGTTCCTATATTCCATCCCCGAACCTGGGCTGGGTCCACTTCGTCCCGTGTGGTCCCATTTGTTGTTAAAGATTATTCATTAAGGACTATTTGGGAATCCGAGATCTTATAGGATTCTAGGAATTGGGAATTACATCCACAAGTTGTACCCTTCATCTTTGCCCTCCAATCCTCCCCCCCTCTACCCCGAGAAGATCAAGTCCCTTGCTCAAAAGGCAAGCAAGTCTCACTCCTTATACTATCCTAGGAAAGGGTTTAAGGGGTCACCTCACGTCTTTTCATTAACATATCCTTTAGAGGTGGCTTCCCAAAAACATCGAGACTCCTCTCATCGGTGAAAGTCCGTAAAGAGCAGAGAGCCTTAGCTATGGTGACAGTGGGCTAAGTCTCCGTCGTTGCCCTTAACCTAGCAGTTGCCCTCTTAGGAACCCCTTTTAGGTCTCCTATTGGTTTGTGTGGTAACAAGTACTATTAATATTAATGTGCAGAAGAAATTCTTGAAGCTCTGGTATAAAAAGAAGAAAATTACATTACAGGATATTTCCATCAGTAAACAGGTAGAGCCCAAGGAGGCCCAAGTAGAGAACTCTACAGGTACTATACATCAGATGAGGAGTTTGTGGTGGAAGTAATAATGGAAGACAAGAAACTAAAGGAACCTGATACCACTCAGGCTGCATCGGGTGGGGAATTGAAAAAAGATACACCATCAGTTAAAACTTGAGCATATTACCACCCGCACCACCCAGCAAGACAACAACCAGCAAGGTGACAAAGAATTAGCAACAAGGACGACAACCCCTGGAAGACACAGAGAAGTGTGACAATCCACCCACAACACATCAACACAGAGGAACCACAAGAATCAGCTTTCATCTCAAACAAGCGAGGCATTGGCTAGATCGAGTGTTCACCTTTCTCTTGGATGGCTAGATGCACGTGCATGGTACCAATGGACTAATCTTTTGAGTAGATCATATTATTTGTGTTCTTCTCATGTTTCAAGGACGAAACATGACCTCCCTCTGTACCCCATATTATCCCCCGTAAGTATACTACAACTTCTCGCTTCTGCTCCCAAGCAGCCATGTTTGGGACCTAGGTATAGAGGGATTTATTAATGGTTGGATAGTACAGTGGTATGGAGTGACACAGTGGTACATTTGGGACCTGGATATTGATATGCAAGTTATGGTATTGCTTGAAGACAGGTAATCTCGAGGTTACTATTATGTCCCTTTCCAAGTGATCACTACAGGGGCAATAATTGATTTAATTAGATTAAAATGTGGCTATGAGAACAAGGTAAACTTAATAAAGTCAATGATTATGTATTTACTTGACCATGGTATTGGTTCCCAAGGAATACTTGCCCATGGTATTGGCACCCATGGAATATTTACCCATGGTGTTGGGATGGCAAAAGATTATAAAAGGGACCTCTCATTCTTTAGGGGGTGGATGGATGATTTCCCTTATTTTATTTAGGCCCTTGTGGCTTAAGGAAGGGGTAAAACCCTATCCCTAAGAAAATTTGTTTTCGATGTTGAAAGTTGAAACTATAAACCCTAGCTAATCTAAAGAGGAATCATTGCAGATTTCTCATTAGAGCATATTGATTGGCAAGATAGGTTTGCCAGAATTTTGAGGTTTTAATTTTGTTATGAGATTTCATTAATTTTATTCGTGAGAAGATCTCCATTTTGTATGCAAGGTTGAGTTGATTTGAAATAAAGAATATTATAGTGAGGGTTGTGGTTTTCATTGATCCAGGGGTCAAGTTCAGCATAGCAAACTGTTTTAACTTAGAGATCAATTATAATAATGAGGGATTTATAAATTGTGAGTACAACATCATTAGTGCAAGGTAGGCCAAGCCTATTAATTTTTGGGGATTAAATCTGTCATATTATAGAGGCTAAGGTGCCATATTTTGAAGGAGGCAGCGCTGGTTATCTTGGAGATCTATTTAAAGGGTAACTTCTGTAATGGAAGGAGAATCACTCTTGGATAGCAGATTTCTCTCTGGGAGCAAACTTACTAAATAGCAGCATTCTCTGTCTTAAAACTACAGCCACCTTGTGCCATAGCCAGGACAAGACAAATATATGTTTAAGCAGCCCATAATCCACATAATCCACCAGGCCAAGTTGCTTTGTTTGCTGGACAGTTGAATGGTTTATCAATGGCAGCAGGGTAATAGAGAAACATTAGGGAATTGGAGGTGGAATAACTCAGCTCTAAGGGCCAAATCTTCTTGTGCAGACACAGCAATCAAACTCAGCAATCCCTATTACCTACAGGCACATTTTCAGGTTTCCATGATATTTTGTAACCAGAATTGACAGGAGAATCTTTCCTTCAGTTTAATATAGTAAGTGTTGAGTTGCAGTTACTTTATTTACTGTGCAAATGATGTTGAGGGTTTCTATTTAATTTGCAGGTAAAATATTTGTCAAAATGCTGCCCCTTTATCTACAGGAGAGCTGTTTGAATAATTTGTTTGCCAAAATGGTTGTTCACAAACTGTTTGACGAAATGTTTCAATGAGTTAATGCACAGTGTAGTGGTTGGATGTATGTTAGGTGTTTGACGGAAGGCTTCAATGAGCATTTTGATTATTGTACAAGTTTAATTTGGCGCATTTAGAAATTGTTCTATTGGACCTTGGCTGATTGGGCAGTCCCAAGCAAGGTTGCAGGGAAGCTCCCCCCCGGATCACACTCCCAAAACGCACTCTGTTCGAGAGCTCTTTGGGAGCGCTCGAGAGCGCGCTTCCGAGCCTGAAAAAACGCTCCTTGTTTTTTCGGGAGCGTTTCAGGGAGCGTTTGGGAGTGAACGCTCCTTGAGCGCTTCCCCCATTAAAAAAACGATTTGGGAGCATTTTTTTAATGCTCCGGAGCGTTCGTTCCCGAACGCTCCCCGATGTGTAAAAAAAAAAAAAAAAAATTGGATGTCAAATTCCGATTTTTTTTGGGAGGGAGGGTGGGAGGGAGGGAGAGAGGAGGGGTTGGATAAATAAAATCCCACCCTCTTCATTTGGTTTTTATTGTTTTAGTTTGAGAGTGAGAGCAAGAGCTTGAGAGTTGGAGAGCAAGAGAGCTTGAGAGTTTGGAGAGCGGAAATGCCAAGGAGAGAGCAAGGAGCAAGCTGCAAGAGAGCAAGAGGAGGATTGCAAGAAAGAGATAGGTCTTCTAATCTAGTTTTTTATTTTCTAGGAATCATTTTTAAGTTGTTCAAAAATGAAAACTTGATTTTTTTCTCAATGTTGCATTTTAGTGTGTTGAAAAGTGAAAAATTGAATTGTTTTTTTCCTATGTTGCATTTCCTATTCCCATTTGGCATT
Source organism: Pinus albicaulis (assembly GCA_034641835.2). NCBI lineage: Eukaryota > Viridiplantae > Streptophyta > Pinopsida > Pinales > Pinaceae > Pinus > Pinus albicaulis. Next base: position 75,832 of record JAXQQM020071792.1, read on the forward strand.
CCTCCATTTTTTTGCAGGCTAGAAACTTGAAACTTGAAACTTGAAACATCATGGCTATATGGCTAGGGATTTTCTTCATGTTGGTTCCTTTCTTTGTAATAATGGTGTTGGAGAGTAGAAGAAAGAGGCCCATTAGAGAAGAGAAGGATGAAGAAGTGGGTTATAGTGGATTTGATGAAAATCCTGAAGAGGAGGAGGAGTATGCTGAGGAGGAAGGGGAGAGTGGAGAACATGAGGCCACAGAGACCCCAACTAGACAAGACCAAAGTCAAACACCTTTGTGGAAATATGTTCAGAGGCAAGAAGAAGGGAAAGGTGGTGGAACCACTAAATTTCTTTGCCCCCATTGCAATAAAGAATACACAGGTTCATACACCCGTGCCAGAAGGCACCTTTGTGGGAAAATGCCAGGGGATGGAGACAAAAATCTAGGAATCAAAATTTGTGTAAGTGTGCCAGCAACAAAGAGAGAGAAATATAGAAAGGAAGAGGAGGCTGCCCTATAGAGATCTAAAAGATCTAGGGGTTTCATTGATTCTTATACACCATCAGGTCCATCACATCATGGACAAAGAAGTCCATCAACTTCCACCCATGGCAGTGGATATGGAGGCACACCTGGACCAAACATCTCCTTAAGGCATAGAACCATATCCGATTTCCTTGACAAAGGGTGTAGGAATGATGTGAATTCAAAAAAAAATCGGTTTCTATATGCATGTGAGGTGCCATTCAATGTTCTTCGCTCACCTTATTGGCATGAAATGGTTTTTGCCATTAATGATGCCCCCAAAGGATACAGGAGCCCTGGGTATGACAAGGCTAGAACCGTGGGACTTGATCATGAAAAAGCTAAAACAAACAATTCTTTGGCTAGGATGACAAATTCTTGGAATGAGCATGGGGTGTCCATTGTATCTGATGGATGGACCAATGTAAAATGAAAGACATTGATAAGTGTTTTGGCTATGTTGGTTAGTGGTGCAATATTCCTTTCAGCATATGATTATTCAGACAAATTCAAGACAGGCATTAACATTGCAGAACCATTACTTGAAATAATTGAAAATACTGGGCCATACAATGTCATTCAAATCATCACTGATAATGCTGCTAATCGTAAGGCAGCAGGAGCAATTATTGAGGATAAATACCCCAACATATTTTGGTCTGGGTGTTTGGTTCACACAATGAACCTTTTGATGCATGATATCATTAAAAACAAACAACCTCAATTCAAATGGCTTGGTGATTTGTCCAAGAGAGGTAAAAAAATGATAAGATTTATTACAAATCATAGCAATACCCATGGGCTTTTCCGTACTCACTCCAAATTGGAGTTGTTGAAGATAGCAAAGACTAGATTTGCTAGCTATTACCTCACCTTCAGGCGCCTTTTAAAGGTAAGAGAGTCATTGGTTGCAATGGTATCAAACCCACACTGGCAGGTATTAAAGGATAGGGCAGCAACAATAGTTGACAGGTAAGATTTTGAACATGTGGAGGAGACCGCCCTTGACCCTTTGTTCTGGGCACGTGTGAGGGAAATTTTGAATTTCACCAAGCCCATTTATCACATGATTCGTTTTTCAGATACAGATAAACAAGTGATTGGGGAGGTTTATGAGCAGATAGATAGCATTTTGGGACAAATAAAAGATGTTGTTAAGGATAATGATCCCAACTTGTATGCAATGATTCACAGCTATGTGTGTGCACGATGGAATAAACTCTATGTTCCACTACATGCCTTGGCATATATCCTTATGCCAAAATACTACTCTCCATCTTAGTTGGGCCAACCTGCACCTAGAGGTGGGGTTAGGATCAAACCTCACACAGATCCAAAGGTACAAGAGGGGTACATTAAGGCATTAGACAAGTTGGTCCCCGAGAGGGATGAGTGTGCTAGATTGCGCCTTGAATTAGGCAGATACTTCAGTTGCACTGGTAACTTTGGTTCTTTCCATGCAATGGAAGACAGAGACAGATTTGTTGCTCTCACATGGTGGGAAGCATATGGCGGCATGGGACTTTTGCCAAAGTTGGCAAAAAAAGTTCTCTCACAAGTTGTGAATACTTCTTCTGCAGAGAGGTGTTGGAGCACCTATAGCTTCATACATAATGTGAGAAGAAACAGGCTGAATGAAAACTGAGCTGAAAGTTTGGTTTATGTGCATTACAACTTGAGGTTGTTGAATCATCACTATGATCGGGCATATGAGGATCAATCATATAAAGTCTGGGACAACAACCCAGAGGATGATAATTTGGAGGACAGCACTGTACATATGGAAGAATTGGAAGCAGAACTTTTGAGGGATGATGATGAAGCATCAACAACACCGCCACACACAGGGCCAGTCCCACCATCCAGTAGCAGTGCGGGTGCCAGTGCCAATGCTCGATATCCAACTATTGTTCCTTTGCAGATTCAGCGTCCACCTACATCCTCATGTTTCCCTCCGCCTTCTAGTCATGGTCGTGGACGTGGTACTCCTGAGAGTACTAGAAGACCACCATTGCCTCGTGGTTCTCACAAATTAGACATTTATCGTGGGTGTGGCAAGGGGCCAGCCAATAGATAAAATAGATTTGTTGTTTGCTAGTCTTTTCTATTTTCTAGTAGTTTTTATCTTTTATAACTCTTGAACAGTTGAAACTTGACTCTTTCATATTTAATGACAATTTAAGTTTGAAGTTTGAATTTGAAAGGTGAAACTTTGAAGTTGGCATTTATAAGTTTGTAAGTCATTATGAATTGTGAATATGATGCTTCATGAAAGTTATACGGTGATCAATGAATCAATGATGATAAATGTTATATATTGAATTTTGAAATCAATGAATCAATGATGATAAATGATATATATCAATGATGATAAATGATATATATTGAAATTTGAAATCAATGATGATAAATGTTATATATTGAATTTTGAAAGCTTGAAACCTTTAGATTGATGATTCGCTTGATGATTCGCGAGACTCAAGAGTCAATATGTTGTATGTTTCCAACTTGTGGGAGTGGTTGATGAAGATTATAACTTCTAGATGATTAATGTTATATGATTCAATCTATGTTTTTATGTTTTTTATGTCTAATTCATCATTCTACATGCTTTTGTTGACATATATGTATCAAAATATAAAAATATATATATATTTAAAAAAAACGCTCCCCAAAACGCTCCAGACTGGGAGCTTTTGAAAATGGCACTCCCGCTCCCGCTCCCAAGCAACCATGGTCCCAAGGAAGGAACATTCAAATGGAATCAGAGTTGTGCATCCTGCCAGCCTGATTTGAATATAAGATAGGTAATTTTCAGATGTACATGGCAGTTCTGAAGTGTTAATATTATGTCTTGTAACCCTTCATTATATAAGGAATTGTTAGAGTCATATAGGAATCACAAGGACTTGGCTATTACACTCGAATATAAGGTAAGTAATATTTTCAGATGTACATGGCAGTTCTGAAGTGTTGATATTATATCTCGTAACCCTTCATTATGTAGGGAATTGTTGGAGCCATATAGGAATCACAAGGTCTTTGCTATGTCATCAAATAGTAGTACCGTATGTTGCTAACTATGGTATGAAGTTGCTATGGGGGCCTAGATGCCAACATAAAGGATCCCTAAAAAGAGGTTTGTTTGTGCAAATCTTATTGCTCATCTATAACACGCCATTAGACTTGAGTAAACAGATTTGCAAATTGCAAGTTGTCAATCTTTATTGGCACATCAAAACGGTTATTGGTAGAGTCTTCATTGAATGATCTAACACATAGCAGGAGGTCTTGGTCTGCATGATAGAAATGCTGGAGAAAGTTGAGAAGCTAGACAGGAAAGTCTCTGTCCTGGCCAAAAAACAAGCAGACATCATCTTTTCCCCTTCTGATGATGACAGCCACTCACCCCCACCAATCCAGGTGGACTCTCCCACGGCATGACATGATCAAGTGAGCCACCTCTAAAGTCTATATTTTGGTTTACAATTTCAGAGTTACCTATATTTTAACTTTTGTCTATGATAGTTAATTACAGGCTATGTAAATGCTTTAATTGTCTTTACGATTTAAGTGACAGACTGATTGCCTCGGCGATAAGCAATGCAAAAATTTTGAATCTTTTACAACTGATCTGGTTTCCCAAGTGGCAGACCAGTAGAAAAAAAGCAGTCATGTAACCCTCTTCTTGGAAGTTAATAGAAACTGCCTAACCTTACAAAATAAAAAACGGATTTGCAAATTAACTATATGTCACACTCATACCGTGGGTGATCATAGGTATTAGATAAGGTCAATAACAGAATCCAATGGTAATCTCTATCCCATAAAATTATTGCTCCAAGCGAAACATTCATTTAGCTTATGAAAAGGAATAGGGCTTTTGGATTTACCATCTGTGTAATCGGAAATATACTTTGCGATCCTATACTTCTGCAGTTTGGGAACAGAGCAGATTAACCCTCCAAAACTGGATCTACAAGTCAAATAATTTCTCTAAGCTAGGAAAGCATAAGAGAAATGAAAAATAAAGGAAAAAAAATACCTGCAAATGGCTTTTCACGTGATAGATTGTCAAGCCCTCCACATTCATCAGCTTTAAAACACCTTTTGGAGTTGCTCCTACATGTGCATGGCATTGTCATAATAATGAAGCCCCTCCATAAAGCATAATGCATAATAGGAAAAAAAGGGGCAGGAGAAAAGAAAGAGGAGAATTCTAATCAATTTACTCAATTATATGCTGTAGGTTACTCACTGTCAGCATGCCTAGTTTACTAACCCTGACCAAAACGAAAAAGAAAAAAATTCTTTAGACTCGTTTCTAAATTGTAAATTTACTCACTCTCAGCACCGCCGAGTTTATTAATTGCCTCTACGAAATTCTCATGGAGCTCTGGAGTCCATCTCAAACGTGGCTTACTAGAAGCCCCAGTTCCAGATGCGGGAGAATTTGCGGGAAGATGGATTCCTCCTGAAGAGGGCAGAAATTGCTGATGTGACTGCAGCTGGTTTGATGTAGACTCTGTAGCTGAGGATTTTGCTGTCTGATACGTTGTCTGTTTAATGTAAAACACAAATCAAACAGGAACAAAATTCTTGCATTCAGACAATAAATTCGGCATATACGAACAAATACAGGTATAAGACGGAGTGTCTATATCAAGCACTAGCAGCAACAAAATTCTTCATACTTAGAACAACGAAAATTAGTTTTCTGATCGCGATGGCACAGGGTCTTCAATGCATGAAACGTTGGAAACACAAAATTAAAGAGCTATACGAATACTCGGTTTGCAGTCAAAATTAAAGAGCTTAAAGAACACTTGGCTCAAGCCATCGCGGTTCGGCCGTGGTCTTGCAGTGAGCGGGTGTGAGTCTACCACAATTGGCCCAGGTTAGATTCACAATGCATTCCGATGCATCCCCTCAGATAGCCCAGGCTTAGTTCTCAGAGCATTCGTGCCCGGGGAGGTTCGATTCTCAGGGCTTTCGTGCCTAGGAAGCCCCTAACCAACATGTCTCACGAGTTCCGTACACGCTTTGGCCAAAAATTGGGCAGTTCTAGTAGAAAAACAAAAATATAACACTTGCCTTACAAGCAACTTCAATAAACGCAAACAATGTTTTAAATTTTTCCAGAGTGTGAATGGAAAAAAATGTAGGACAATTCAAGGAAAAATACCCCACATTTATGCAAGGGTCGCCGACAAGAAGATCACTCAAATCATCAGAAACCAAATGTTCAGTCCACACCGACCAATCACTCTGTTTTGACTGCTCTTGCCCAACGTTTCTAGCATTAGTGGGTTTGTCCTGTGACCGCTGGCTGTATTCTGAGAACTCCTCCGAAAAATTGAGAAGTTCCTGCAGCGGATGCTCTGTCCCGGCGTCTTGGCACCTCAAATTCCCTCCTTCACTGCTGTAAGAAAGCCCTGACTGAGAAGACCTCACAGCAGACCCCGGCAGGAGAGTCTTGGACGGCTGGGGAAGAAACGGAAGCCCGCTGAATTGATTTTGCCGCTGTGAGCCCGCGGATGATGAGTGATGAAGACTAGTACAAAACGATGAAGCCGACGAATACATGTGGCTGTGACCTATACCGGCATTTGAGACCGAAGACACTGATGACACCGTCCGGAAAGAGTTCGCCTGCCGAGAATCTGGCGGAAGTAACCGAGGAAAATTGTGCTGAGAAGACGGCACATTATTTTCCATAAAACATGTGTTCCATGATTGTTCCGTATCTGGGGCAGGAGCTGCGTGGAATGCATGCGGAGTTCCCATGGCTGCTCCTCCATGAGGTGAAATGTCCATATTTTTATTATTCATCAGAGTTCAATGCTCTTTAATCCCATGTTATGCTTCAAATCCCATGCCTCTTACCCATCAATTAACCACCAAAACCCTCGGTACTGTGGAATGAACTGCGCCTCGATGGAGATTATTTCGCACCGACTACCGTACCTGCTCGATACCAGGCTGAACAATTCCGTCAAAATCCCCCTCTGTTTCTTGAAATTGAATGATTATTTCCAGTATTCCAGTCTGCGTATGGCCTATCTGTCGTCAAAATGAACTTACTGCTTGTTGTGCACCCACGAATCCTACTTATATCTGGACTATAAATGTCAATAAATATTATCTCGCTTCTGCGATTTCTGCTTCCTCTTACGAAAAATGAACTGCAGACCTTGGCCAAAATTATCTCGCCTCTTTGACTTAAACTACATACCGCCTGAAATCAGCCGTTAATTGAATTGGAAAACTGTCAGATTTTATCTGGAGTTTTTCTTCTCCGTCCCTCAATCGAAGGACTAAACTCATATCGGCAACCGTCATTCCGATTCTATCTCTACGCCTGTTGGAGCCCTGCTCCAACGATTAAATTCCAGTCTTCCCCAGTTATCACGGACGTTCTGGAATTTCGCTTGACCAGGGAGAGAATCGAAACGCAAACCTCCGACCAATTTTATCCACTTCTCATACGCCATCTGTGGCCAGAGCTGTGAGCATCCGAACCATTTGCACAAGGAATCCGCAAGCGTCACTTGGGAATACAGAAACGGCGTTAACAGTGACGCACTCCGTCAAAAGGTAGCGACAGTTCTAGCGAACAGTGGGAGAACGAATATAATCCTTACGAAAAGGGGCGGGCGGGGACTACCTATCAGAAAGAACAAGTTCTTGTTCGTTTGTGGTTTTCGCAAGATTAAGGCTTTGCTGTCGACTTTGGTTTTCGCAGGTTAAGGCTCTGCTGTCGACTGTATGTTTATTTCAATTGAGTGCTTAGTTACTCGTTTGGGCTTCTAATGGCCGTCGTGGATCGGCCTTCATCCGAGAAGGCGTCACAGAACCTCTATGCCTCATTTGGGGCCATGCGATTAAAACCAAGGGCCCTCTACGAAAATCTCGTAATTCATATTATAAGTTTATGGCGACAAATGAAACAACTTTAATGGAATTATTGTTGGATTTTTTCTTTTTGAAAAGCAGGTTATTGGTCATGATTGTAACTATAACGCACTCTTAAGGTAGCCTTGTTGGCTGCATGAATTCAGCGGTGGATACAGGGTAATGTAGAAACCACATATTTCACATAAAGGAAAAGGAAGTATAAGATTCACATTTACCACCGGTTAATATAGAAACCACATATTTCACATAAGGAAGTATAAGATTCACATAATTAACATCGTGAGAATAGTAAGAACCACCAAATTGGAGGCTTTAAAGACACGGTCTGATATTCTTTCTTATCACAATTCTTAGGTATGAAGGAATATTTTTTTCCTGTTATTTCATTGGTTCAAGAATTTTTATGTGAATTGAGGTGCTCAAATCCGTTATTTTGTTTGAGCATGGTGCGAAGCGATATTTTTGTTGTGTTTTTTCATGAGTCCATGAACTTTTATGGGGGAATAAAGTGGTCAGTTCGTATATAATTTTGGTTGTCCGGTTGTTCGTCCAACATCTTTTTGTTTCTAAATCTTTATATGCGATGAATTTGAAAGACTCTTGAATAAGAGAATCATAGTCTCATTTCATTTATGAATAAAGAGAATCATAGTCTCATTTCATTTATGAATAAAGAGTTTGTATTGAGTTCACTAAGAAATAAGAAAGAAAGAAAAGAAAGTAATTTTAATGTTAAAATTTCATTTTATTTCATTTATGAATAAAGAGTTTGTATTGAGTTCACTAAGAAATAAGAAAGAAAGAAAAGAAAGTAATTTTAATGTTCACTAGGCTAATTTTAACATCTATCAGGCTACGTTGTTTAATTTAAATATTTACACTTTGGTTTATAGGTAGGTTTATATTGGAAATGGGTTTGAGGAATTTTGATTGAAAGAAAAAAAAGAACTTAATTTTAATGTCCACAACTCTAATTTTAATATCTACGAGGCTAAGTTGTTTAAATTAAATATTTACACTTTGGTTTATAGGTAGGTTTATATTGGAAATGGGTTTGAGGAATTTTGATTTTTATATAAATGAGTTGATGAGATTTGATTTCAAGAGAATATTATTCATCTAATATATTAGCTAACGAATAATATAAAAGGTATTTGAATGGTTTTTCAGTTTCAAATCAAACAATAATAAATATAATTTAAAAATCATTTATTTCACCCTTTGTTCATTTGCATACCATCGGGCGATTTGAGCGCATACATGTTTGTTTGCATACTATCAAGCAATTTGTTTGCATAACATTGGATTCAAAGATTATTCCTACTTCATTGTTGTCCAAATACAATGGAACTACAAGTCCCTACGCATCAAGGACTGTGATGGCAACTTTACATTTTGTCCATTTATCTAACACCATTCAAATCGGATCATAACATCACTTACGATGATCATCTACCAGTTGTTAAGTTGTAAAGAGGGTATTCGATATCTAATACCTAACCACTATCTTCGAAGATATGTGGCATTTGAGATATAAACTCGAGATAAAATATGTACTTGTTAATTCCTTTATTCAGAAATTTCGAACAACCAACAACTGTATTACTAGCAATTGCCCCTAAAGGTGCAAAGATACACCAAAGGTATGGAATATTTTGGAAAATTATCTCTCCAAGATTTGGTTTAGTGCCTCCCAAAAAAATCTTACACCAAAGGTATGGAATATTTTGGAAAATTATCTCTCCAAGATTTGGCTCAGCCCCTCGCAAAAAAATACACCTGTTTGGATGGACTTCCAACCATGGCGCCAAACAATCAAGTGAAAGCTCAGATCAAAATCATGTTGAACAATTTGACAGAGATTGCAAGTAATGTTCTCACCATTGTTAAGGGCATTTCTGTTATGGTCAGTTCACTCAAGATCCTTCGTTTTCCTACGCGATGTCTGTTGTTTGATCCTGAGGATGAGTTGCAATCTTTGGATGACGGTTCTCCCAAATGGTTGTCTGCCGGAAATCAAAGGCTTCTTAAAAAATTGAACGTGATGTTGAATGTGATTGTGGCCAACGAAGGTACCAGAAAATACAGGAAAGTTAAAGCAACGATAGAGGTCATGATAATAATCCAAGCACGTTACACAGAAGTAGTCATTCAACCAGCACAATGCCAGGCTTGCCTTAGAGAGATCGCCAGATAAGATGTGATCTAACAGCTTAGAGGCATTGCTCAGAGGTATGATGTGCACGACTTAACATGCCCGGAGGGAAATTAATGAACACGGAGCATGGTCAGCGAGTAGTGTGCGACAGCGTGCTGGAAAAATCCAACGGTGGAAAATAAAAGTCGAATCAACGGTGGAAGACAAAAAGGTTGACGATGGTGAGCAGTGAACCGATTCCTTCACGGGTTATTTGACTTTGGGCTATAGGTTCCACGTGTGTGTGTCGAAGTCTAGTTGGAAGGAACGACGAATCTTTTCCCAGCCAAACCCAACAAAGAGAACACCTTCGGCGTAATTATGTTGTTCTCACTCATAATGTGTACGATTTAATCTGATTGGAAATTGAAACAACTATAAGTCATGAGATTCACAGTATAACATAGAGTAGCTACATTGTAACATGGGTTGTAATGAGTAGGATTTGTCCAAACTTGCAGAAGTATTTAAAGTTCAATATTTCTTCTTTCAAAGTTGATGGCATATCCAATGTAATTGATTAAGATAAAACGGGACATGAAAAAACATTGCAGAGAGTTTCAAGAATTAGGTTTGCAATAAAAAATGGTTTGATATTTTTTCGTATAAGAGAATTTAAACCTCATTAATCAATTGTTGGACCACCGTTTATAAACTCTTACGGTTCCATTTTCGGAACAGTTGTAGATTTGGAATATGCTCGGTGCAATTCCATGATAAGGATTTGTAATAATATTATGTAAGTGAAATATGTCCATTCCATAGAATTGAATCCACAGAGTTGAATCGATGAATAATATCTTGAAATAAAAAATTATAATTATAAGTTCAACCTTTCTCAAGGTAAATTATATGATAGTGAGTTGATGGCTACACCATATATCAACCACATATATTAATGTGGTTGTGCTAGTAAATATATTGATATGTTCAAAACCTTACCAAATTAAACTCTTCAAAATTAAATAGTCCATTGGTTTAGTAATAGTTTTTTAACTTTTAAACAAGATTAGGTAATAATGGAATTTTGGATAATGTAGATTTGATTTCCAATCTAATGAAGGTAATGTTAGGGAATGTGATGAATTTATTAATTCTTCAGAGAAATTGTTTAGAGGAAATTTAAAACATTCATTTTAAATATATTTAATTTTTGAAAATTGAAGTATTTTTGTCTTTTTTTCAAAAAAAAAAAAATTATATATGGTTAAATACAAATATATTTACTTCCATTCATAATAAAGCGAAGGTGTAGTCATTCACATTTCTCCTCAGGTCATTCTATGTGTTGAGATAAATAACTAATAATATATTAGTATTGATAATTTATTTTAAGGTCGTATGATATGATTGGTGAATATTTGTGCAAATAATGATGCAATAAGGCCAAACCCCTAAAGGTTCATGGTCAATGGTGGTGAGATTTATATTGATGAGAAATTTCAATTGAATGGTATCAAGAAGGCATGCCTCTCATTAGAATCCCTTTAAGAGATGAGGCATCATGATTTCCCCTCAAGTCTAGGCTCAATTTATATGATCCTAACAAACTTACCAGAATTGAATTATTGAAGCTTTAATTTCCCTTGTTAAATTTCCATAAGGAAATGGGAGTGTCCTTAAAATATTCAACAAAAATATGTTATCTAAACCATATACCATCTCCATTCACTATGGAAAATCTAGGTACCTTCAAGTGTTATGGCACACTACATTATTAACCCACCATCCAATTTATTTTTTTCTTTCCTATGGAACTACATAAATATGTTTTCGTTATTTTATAAATGTTTCTCACCAAAACATTTAAGCAACTTAAACTAATTAGAAGAATGTGGAATCAATTCAAGAGGAGAGGATGGTTTGATTAATTAGTGGGATAATGTCATCACTTAAATCGCTACTTAAGGGGCTATGAAAGTAGCTTGCCTTAATCTATCAAAAGCAGCAAAAGGCAATCAAAGAATAGCTTAAATGTGTAAACCAACAACTTCAATCCATCTCTTTTAATGAAGAGCTTCAAGACAAGGCAACCAAGTTTCAACACGACCTAGACATAAATGAAATCCAAAGTGCCAAAGGGGTCAACTTCAACCGATTCTCCATTGGCTCAAGAGACTCATGATTAATAACTGAAATACTTTCAAAGCTCTAAATTCAAAAAATACTAATACTAATAATAATAATAATAAAGAAAAAATAATAATAATAATAATAAATATATGGAGAATTTGTTTGTTATCAAATTCCCAAATGAGAGAGTTGCCTAGGAAAGGATAATAAAAAAAATATTTTTTCACCCACTGCATAATGGTTTTTCAAACATATTTCAATGTGGTTTGATGCACTAGATAATATTTGTGCTAGCAACAATTGACTTAGATGAATTGATAATTACCCTATCATATATAATTGAGGTAAATTTCCTAGATTGTATGCCCTTTCGTACACAGTCTACAAAGTTACCTCATATTTTCTGAATGTGGAATTGCTCCAAGTTCCCATGGAAATTGTAACAAAGAAATCACTAGGGCACAATATTAATTATCTACTTCATCCTTAAGCATAAAGACCCTAAACTTATCACCTATTGAGACTAGTCATCGTCATAAATAAATCTTACAATTGCCCAAATAAATCTTTGGCATTGGGAGTGAACCACATTCTACTTAATATTATTCACCCAAAGTATACTAAATTTATTATGCAAATGTTTATTGTAGATAAAGATCCCAATGATTAAGGAAGGGATGTAGTGGGTCGAGTTCTAAGTTTTAAAGTTGTTTTTATGAAAGTTTATGAGAGGGCTGAATTGTCTTTCATCTTGGCTATGTGTAAATTTTTCTAGATTGTATGCCCTTTCATACATATTCTACAAGTTACCTCATATTTTCTCAATGTGGCATTGCTCCAAGTTCCGAGGGAAATCGTAACAAAGGGGACACTAGGGCACAGTATTAATTATCTACTTCATCCCTAAGCATAGGGACCCTAAGCTTATCACCAATTGGATACTAGTCAACGTCATAAATATATCTTACAAAATCCCAAATAAATCTTTGGCTTTGAGAGTGAAGCACATTCTACTTAATATTATTCACCCAAAATATACTAGATTTATCATGCAAATGTTTACAATATATAAAGATAAAGGAAGTTATGCAATGAGTCAAGTGCTGAGGTTGTGAAGTTTTTATAAAAGTTTATGAGAAGGTTGATGGTCCTTCATCTTGGCCATGTGTAAAAAATTGTTCTTTGGGCACCCTTTTATGGTTGTAGTTTAAAAAATATTTGTGAAAGCATCCACCTATTGAACAAATTATTGTCATTGATGTCAAAAAAATTAAATCATTATATTATATATAACTATCCAAATATATTAAAAAGGGATTTCTCAATAAAAAAGATAATTCAAAAAGTGAAATGCTGGTTTCAAACCCATGGAATGAGGATACATTAAACCTTCCTTCTTGCACTTAATAACACTTTCCCGGATTAATGAGTTCTTAGGGTCATGGAGATTTTCGTGACTAACACAACTATTATACGGGATATCAAGGGGATTTTGCACTGATTTCGAGAAAATCTAGCCAAAAATATTCATGGGACCTGCTCCCTACTACAAAAGACTTCCAACACGACTTGTTGAGAATAATAAATACTCCTGAAGAATAGCAACTTGGATTAATTTACAGTATTAACAAAACTTCGTTAACGTTTCGAATCCCAATGGGGATCCATCTTCAGGACATAATGTGAATGAGAGCTTAAGAGGAGAACATACCATGATAAATAGTGAAAGAAAAACCTACAAAGACTAAGAGAGCCGACCATTCAATTAATTTATTATTCAAATTTTTAATTAAAATAAAATAATATAATATTATTAGTATTTCTTTATTAATTAGTGACTAATATTATTAGTATTAATTCCTGAATCACTATTAATAATGATTATAATGTCATATTAATAATAATAATTAATAATCCCGTATTAATAATAATAATTAATAATCTCATAATAATAATAATAATTAATAATCCCGTATTAATAATAATAATTAATAATCTCGTAAGGTTTTACAATACTAATAAATAATTATTAATAGTGATTTAGGAATAAATATTAATAATAGTAGTCATTAATTAATAAATAAATACTAATAATATTATTTTATTTTATTTTAATTAAAAATTTGAATAATAAATTAATTGAATGGTCGGCTCTCTTAGTCTTTGTAGGTTTTTCTTTCACTATTTATCATGGTCTGTTCTCCTCTCAAGCTCTCATTCACATTTTGTTCTGAAGATGGATCCCCATTGGGATTCAAAACGTCGACGAAGTTTTGTTAATATTGTGGATAATATGAATTGTTATTCTTTAATTAACGACCACAAAAGCTTCAAAACCATCATAAATACTCCTTCTTGTTGTTGTGTAGTGACCCAGGAAATATGATCCAAATTTTTAGGGATTTTGGAGGGAAAGTAGTCCTCCCCTTAAGGAGGCTACTCCCTACCCATTTTTTATAAATAGAGAGCTTGACTAGCCCAATAGAACAATTAGGAGTATAAGAATAACAACATAGAGCATCAGGAGAAGTTTAGACTTCAAGTTATGCAACTTTTGCTATGTGCAAGCAATTCTTCAATTAATGGAAGTAATCTTTAATTTCAATCTTTAGTCTAGCTTTTCCTTAATTTTGACCTTTGTTGGGTTAGGGCCATGTTGAGGCCTCAGAATTTCGTTGCCACAACATGGGGGAAAACCACCCAGTCCGAAACTTAGAGTAAGTCCTTTTCCGTTTGCTGTGGTGGCTCTAACT
>JAXQQM020071629.1:0-84718 GCA_034641835.2 Pinus albicaulis
TAATTAATATATATATATATATATATATAATAAAATCTAAAATTAAATAAAATTAAATGTTTAATAATTAAAATAAAAAATCTAAAAATTAATAAATTTAAAATGCCTTTAATTGCGATTATAAGTGTTTCTCTAACCTAGGTAATGAAGGTTTTAAAGGATTTACAAGGGCCTGCTTTGAATGTGGTACTTGAATGAGAAAGATATGCAGCTATACCTCAAGGTTTGTTAGCATTATTTATACAGGAAATATTTGTAGTAAGAGTATCTATTGCAAGTTTTGAATCTCTAATATTATTTTACTTATTAACAGAGATTAATGAAGCAATAAGAATTAGTACTTCCAAGTATTGGGACAAGGAAAGGCAATAAGAGTGTTAAACCAATTAATTTTCCATGTTAGTGGGGATCGACAATCCTCACGAGATAGGACAAGAACTATAGGCCATGTATGTTAATGTTGAAAAGGTTTATTTCTTATGGAGCATAAATTATATTGTCTTCGGTGTTGTTTTTAATAGGTTACTTTTCATAAAGAGAGGAAACCAACCAAAAGTTACAAAACATGAAGCTGCAGCCTGTAACTGCTCAGGATCTTGCAGTTCAAGGACAAACGTTGTTTAATCTGAAGGATTAAAACAAGGTTATATTTAAGAATATATTTTGTTTTATTCCTTTGGTTTTAAACATATAAAGGAAATGACCAGATGGATATTCCATGCAAATTTAATGCTTATAGGAAGACCGAGAAAGACTAGTTCCACATAAGCACAAATTTGAAGAGCCATATCTAGATAAAATTCAAGAAATTGAGGTTTGTATGATCAAATATTGGTCCAATAGTTGATATGATTTCTTATATTTTGTTTTGTGGCATCTGATGGTGTTACTGTATTGCAAAATGATAATATGAGGTATTTTAGAGACGATTTACATCAAAGAATTTTATGTCCAGATCACTTCAAGAAACAAGTAGATGATATGGAAATGTTGCAAAAGGTAGCATTGTAAACATCAATTTGTGAAATTAATTTACTAATTGCTGAAGTGGTTTCCTTATATTTTTTCAAAGTTAATTTTCTAGGTGAGATGACACATTATAAGATTTATGTTTCTTCAAGTTTATACATTTGCAGACTATACTTTCTCATGGTAAAGAAATGGTTGAAATTGTTGATATCCTTATGCGATGGATTGTTTTATGTTTCTTTGAGTCAAACAAAACATGTTTACTTAAGGCATGGCTTATTTTGTCTTGGTTTAAAAATGTGTTGGTTAATTTGAAGCATGCTTCCACTTATGTTTGTGGCTTTTTGGGGTCAGGTTCTTGAATTTCTTCATGAACTCTTTGAGGCTATAAAGAATGAGGGGTATACTATAATTGAATGTGAAGATAACATCTTTCTTCCTTTCTTAATTAAGAAGGTATGCCTTTGATTAATTTTATTTTATTCTTCATAATAATTTATTTAATTATAATGATGAAAATCCTGAACATTCATGATGGGAACTTAATTGTATCGATAGTTAAGGTACAATATAGGTACTGGAAAAGATATGTGAATTAACAAAACTTACAGCATGCATATATCCTATAACATCAAATATTTTTACTTTTATATTAGAAGGGTTACGATCAAAGAAAAATCAAACTATTATTGAATATGCAGATCTTCTTGGATTTATGATAGATCACTATGGGATCGAGTTATGTGATTAATTTGTTTTGTTGTTTGATGCTACTTAGTTTTTGTTTGTTATCAATAGATATATTGACCGAAAAAATTCTTACAGGTTGTTGTTGCTCTAACAATAGAACATGATGTTTAAATAAGAAAGGTCATTCTAAACACATTGGAAAATTCTTCAACAAGATTCTTCGTATTTTGTTTTGGGCACAAGATATTTTTTAATGGTCTAATAATATTTACTTATAATATATCTCAACATAGATTCATTACTTACATTCTACAAAAGCCACAAATTATTTGAAAAAGTAATCTGCATGGTTGAAATTGTCAGCATACATTTCAAGTTATGAGTCAATATATTCCTTTAAATTTATAATTGGGTACTTCTTATTTGGTGTATTTTTTCTTCTTTCTCACTTATTCTCATTTTATCTTTTGTGGCTTTGAGAAAAGGTGAAGGTGTTATACTTGATTTATATCGTTGAAAATCATAGTAATTCAACGAGGAAATGAAATATTTTCAAATCTCAAACTTAGAAATTAGAATATGTTTATCACCTTTTAAAATAAATAAACAATAATATCAACATGGAATAGTCTTATTCTATCACCTTTTCGAAGTAGAACAATGACCCTTTGTATTTGATGTGTTCTTTATGTCCAACTACTTTTCATCCACATGTTCTTTACCTCCATTTTCTTTTCACCCACCATATAAATGTTATAATCTTATAATTATTTCTCAAATTAACTCAATACTTGCACCTTGCTTCATATTTCATAAACCCTATTTGCAGAAGGACACATCGTGCTCCTTGTGAAAATATTTCAAAAACTCTATTTGTCACTTAACTTTGGTGTGGGCATGTTACATGAAATGTGTTTGGAAAAAGGATGGGGAGACAATGCAAATAATTTCTTGGATATGAATCATTTGCTTTTGGAGATCATTCAGGCACCAGAGCCATCTACTTTGAAAATGTTTCTAGTAGCGATTCCCATGGTTTTAATGTTCCAATTCTTTAACCTCATCGTTTTTCTGGGCAAGCAAATGTTTTAGGAATGCCAGAAAAGACATCGGTGGAAACGTAATTTTTTTTTTTATATAATTGCAATGTATGTTCCATGATATCCTCTCTTTATTGTTTGATTTTATTTTCAACGTTTCTTTTGATTTTGTTTCTTCTTTTAACTATGAAATTGAAAATACTTGGTATCATGTCCATTTAAACAACAACCAAAGCTTGAATATGATGATTGCACGATATTGATTGAAATCCTTTTAGCTATTTTGTGTTAAAATATTTTCATGACTATTAAAAAATTTTATTTTCATGTTGTTATTTCAAAACATGTTGTTTATGTTGATCAACGGTTGTCATTGATGTCAACCCAAGCAGCACCAGGGGCTAAACTAAAATTGAATGGGAACTTTTACCTACCAAATTAATATATTATGGGTCATAATGCTTTTTATGGTTTCTACTTGTCGAGATGTTTCCGTTGATATATGGCACGCCATGTAATTCTTCACGGTTTGAGAGATATTCATGTTTGAAGTTTGTACCCGAAGCTGGGCTAAACCCCATGGGTTTGGGGCATGGGTCATTGAAAGCCATAATACATTATGCTCCTAAAATCCCTCCCATGATAACCTATTTCAGATGGCTTTAACCTCACCAAGGAAAGAAATGAAGATCACAATATATATGAATGCTTATTGAGAGGGCTTCAACAAGTGAACGTGGGAGGGATTTTAGGAGCATAAAAAATATTAATTATGGCTTTTCAATGACCCATGCCCCAACCCCATGGGGTTTTAGCCCACTAACTGGGGTACAAACTTCAAACATGAATATCTCTCAAACCGTGAAGAATTACATGGCGTGCCATATATCAACGGAAACATCTCGACAAGTAGAAACCATCAAAAGCACTATTGACCCAGAATATATTAATTTGGTAGGTCAAAATTCCCATGCAATATTGGGTTAGCCCCTGGTGCTGCTTGGGTTGACATCAATGACAACCGCTGATCAACAATCTTCCCCTTTGGCATTGATGGCAACACAAGTACTCCCCCTGCGATCATGACACCTCTTCCTACAACATTCTCTCCCCCTTTGACATCAATGGCAAAGGGTAACTCCCCCTGAAACACAACCATCCTGCGGACCTGTACACACTTCCACTCGCGCTGACACACAACCGTCCTGCAGACTTGTACACACTTCCACTCCCCCTTTATATTCTGAAAAAGGAAAATCTAATGAGAACTTGGGAGAATCCCAAGCTTCTGGTGAAGATATTCCAATGCTGGAGAATATTTAATATGTGATTCTTTTGGTGCTGCTTGGAATCTTTCTACTTGTCCAACTGCTTGCATAACATCTAGTCGAGAGGCGGTTACATATAGAAGACTACTAATCATAGATCTGTACAACCTTTGATCCACATCCTTAGATGAGTCGTTTATGCTCAATTTGCAACCAAGTAAAGACATCTCGAAATCATTTTGCACCTTTGTAGCAAAATTCTTACTTAGTCGATCATCATTGCTACCAATTATTTTATCATCCTCTTTAGCTTTTAGACATGCTTTAGTTGCTTCATCCAGAACATATATGTCGTTTGGAGCTCGACTTGCTGTAGCCACAATTTCACCATACACGCCTTTCCTGATTTCACATTTCGTGGAGTTGAATAGTATTGTGTGTTCTTGATCACACATTTGTCCAACACTGAGTAGATTGTGATTCATGTTTTCAACCAATAGAACATTCTTGGCTAGAACATCTTTGCTTCCGAGAGTGACAGTACCTGATCCTATAACATTTGAAGATCCATCATTTCCAAAGGACACGATTCCATCCTTCTTCTCTTTCAGAGACACAAATTTATTTCTATCTCCAGTCACATGCGTTGAGCAACCGCTATCAACATACCACACATATTTGTTCTTTTGAGCCTTGAGAGCAAGAGCACAATTATCATTCTTCTTCTTCTTCCATGTTCGTTCATTCTGTGGCTTCGAAGATTCTTCTGGAGGATTTTCAAGTCTGCAGTCTTTGGCTATGTGTCCAAAGTTTCGACATTTGTAACATTCAATATTATTTCTTAAATGTTCAAATCTATTAATGTTTCGCTGAGCCCTAGGAGGTTCATATTTGACATATCTCCTAGAATTGTATTCGTTCCTAGGGTACGTGCGACATTCTACAGCTTTATGACCAAATTTTCCACATGAATAACAGTAGCCATAAAAAATATGTTGGTACCTGGATGGAAATTTTCGTCGAGGAATTGTCTTCCAAGGTTGTTCTTGCGAATCTTGTCCAATGAAGTCTACATGAATGTCAGATCTCATAGGTTCATTGTATTTTTTTGTAGAAGGTCTTGCTTCTTCTTCTTTGTAACCGATGCCAGTTTTGTCGTTGTAAGATCGTTGATTGTTGATGAGTTCTTCCAATGCCCTTGAGCTATTGGCATAGTTTTGGATAGTTTTTCCTTTCTTCACTTCCTCACGCAACGAGACTACTTCGGCTTCTAATTCTTCCCTTTCTTGGTTGATTTCTTCCAACTTCTTTTGAAGTGACTCTTCAATGCATTTGTGTTCTTCAACTTCAATTTTGAGACCTTGAACTTGTTCTTCAAGATTTTTGGAACGGATCTTCTCTGCCTTGAGATCTTTTATAAGCTTGATTTCTTCCTCATAAAATTCGTCTATGGTCCATCCTTCTTCTTCGTTGTTTGATACCTCTTGCTTATTGTGCTTGGGTTTATTGTGCTTGGCCATAAACAATACTCTCTCATTGGCTTCTTCTTCACTATCATTGTCTTCATCGGATGATGAGCTATCTTTTTTAGAGAGAAAGTTCCTTTTGGATCCTTGCTTGTTGAATTTCTTAAAGCCTTTCTTTCTTTTTGAGTTGCCATTACTTTTGTTTGGACATTTTGCTGCAAAATGCCCAACCTCATTACAGTTGAAACATATCAATGGAAGTTTACCTTTGAATTTTCCCTTACCAATTTGTAGTTTTCTCATGAAGTAAGCATATTCTTCATTTGAAAGACCTTCTTCATCATCTCCCTTTTCTTCACACTTGCAGGTGCATGTCTTTTCAATTGAAGGTTGTTTATCCTTATTGGTTTTCTTAGATGCAACGAACGCAGTTTCTAGATGCAAAGTACCCTCTTCTTCATCAAGTCTCATTTCATATGCTATGAGAACTCCATGTAATTCCTCTTTGCTGAGTTTGTCTAGATTTGCACTGTATTCTAAGACCAATACCTTTGGGTTGAATCTCCCTGGTAACGTTCTAAGAATCTTCCGTATAATAGTCTTCTCGTCAACTGGATCTCCCAATCCTTCCAGAGTATTGGTTATTTCATCAACGTATTGGAAGTATGCAGCAATGTTGCAATCTTCTTTCATTCTGAGTTGCTCAAATTTTTCTTTATAGATTTGAAGCTTTGCTTCTTTGACATTTGAGTCACCTGCATATATATTCTCAAGCTTGTCCCATACATTTTTCGTGGTTTTACAACCCAACACCTTATGATAAGCAGATTCAATAAGTCCACTGATAATAATATTCTTTGCTTTTGCATCATTTACCAAATTCTTCTTACCTTGTTCATCCACGGTTGATGTAAATCCATTTTGAACAGTGTCCCATACTTCGTAACCTTGCGCCAAGAGATAGACCTCCATTCTTCCTTCCTAGAGTGCATAGTTATTTTTATTGAATAGAGGTACACCATTCTTGGTATGCTCCATAACCTCCTTCCAGCTGTTAAACTGTTATTGAAGGAACCAAGCTCTGAAACCAATTGTTGGAAATACTGAGAGGGGGGGTGAATTGATATTCCTTTCAATTAGAGCATTAGTTAATCTTCAATTATTATCAGTGTTTGTACAATGATAGCAGCAAACAAGAGGAACATGAATGCACACATTTTTTAAGGTGGAAACCCACTCCGGGACAAAAACCACCTAATGCTTTTCTAATAATTCTTTAATATTCAACTCCAATTGAAAATAAAGCTCCAACTTCCTAAAATCTAGAAAAGCATTCTTCTCCAGCTCCCACTGGATGGATGCTCCAACGCCCGAGATTCTTCAGTAGTCAACTGAATGGATGCCCCAACACCCAATGAGCTATAACTCACCCTAGCACCACCCTACTACCCTATAGAATAATAAAAGAAGGAAACAAAGTTATCGTGGAATTTTCATTTTAACTTTTTTCTACGTTAAGTTCCCAAGCTGAAATTATTATGAGGTGAAGCCAAAATCCCGAGGAAGTTGCAAAGAAAAATTTTAGATCAAATATGATCAGGAAGTAAGGGTTTTTGCAGGCTCTTGAAATTCATCTCAAAGAAGTGACCTTGGTAAATTCGTCATAACTCTCTCTCTGAGTATCGGATTGGAATTCCATAAAAAGTGACGGATATTGCATAGTATTTAATTTTCTCTCTATCAATTTTAGAAACAAATGAAGAAACAGTGACACGTGGCATGCTATACAAGTGCGCTCTGCTGAAAGAGTTCATAATTAGGGCATTATGAAAAATTGGGTATAACTCTCTCTTCAAGAATAAAAATTGGGTTAGACCTGTGGCATTGGAAATATGACTTAGAGGACTACTACAAGACCGAAAATCAGATATTGAGGATCTGAAATGACAGAGATACACCAAATTCAATATCGAGCTCCTAGAAGGCAAGAAAAAGCTAGATCATGTGTTTTCAAGGGTTGCAAAGGACCAGAATTTCTATGGCAGCAAAGCAAAGCAAGGTGTAGCAGAGGGTAGCATGACAAGAGAAGCAACCAAGGTGCATAACAACAGCAAGAAGTTCATCATATGAAGTCTTCAAGTGGGCAGCACTGCATACAATCATTGTAAAGGTCTCATTGTACTTAGTCATTGTAAATACATTATTGTACAAATTGTACTAGTATCTATCTGCCAAGGGTTGAAGAGGCAGTGTTGGGAGGTCTAGGATCATCATTAGGTGGTTGTGTCAAAGTTTGGGTTATGGTCTAGTATATCTTCTTCTTCTACATCATTCTATATCATTGTAAAGTGGACCATTTTCCCTGGTACAAGAGTCCATTCTTCTTTTATTCTTCTATAGGGTGGTAGGGTGGTGCTAGAGTGAGTTGTAGCTCATTGGGTGTTGGGGCATCCATTCAGTTGACTACTGAAGAATCTCGGGCGTTGGAGCATCCATCCAATGGGAGCTAGAGAAGAATGCTTTTCTAGATTCTAGGAAGTTGGAGCTTTATTTTCAATTGGAGTTGAATATTAAAGAATTATTAGAAAAGCATTAGGTAGTTTTTGTCCCGCAGTGTGTTTCCACCTTAAAAAGTGTGTGCATTTGTGCTCCTCTTGTTTGTTGCTATCATTTTACAAACACTGATAATAATTGAAGATTAACTAATGCTCTAATTGAAAGGAATACTGGTTCACCCCCCCTCTCAGTATTTCCAACAATTTATATACTTGACCAAGTTCATGTGTTAGAGAATGAAAAGTTGTTGCGAATAAAATGACAAGGATTAAACATCACACCTCATATTATTTGTTTCAAAATTTATGTACAGCTTGATGTTTTTAGCATGTAACTTAGTTCGCATGATTGTGCCTAAACTTTCCTTGAAGGTTGAATACTAAGTTACTTAGGTGTTATTCTATGGTCACCTTTTATTTTCTTTGTTTATACATGCCATCTGGCCACGTAGTGGCCACTATTGCCCAACTAAAGAAAACTTGTTTGAGTTTCTTTCTTTTAGGGGAATTGGTGTTGAGGTATATGTTGTATAAATCCTTTATATCCTACTTCATTTTATATTATAGTTTTCATCATCTTTCATGTCTTACACTCTGCATTGTATCTTCCTTTGTTTTCAGAAAAGGAACTCAGTATTGATGGTAAGAAGTAGGAATTGAAGAAAGAGGAGAATGATAACACTGGAGTGACAAATGCAAAAAGAGTGAGAGAAGGGAATGTTCTAGTGATACCCATAGAGCCAATATCCCATATAAAACACATACATATAGGATGATGGTCAAGTCTTCAAAGTTGGTGAATTTACCTGCAATGCCTTGGCAACACAATAATAATGTTTTGAAGCGATGAAACAATATTTCATGTGTAAATTGTAGTCCAACCAATATTATGATGGAAAATCCATTAGGGGAATTTTGAGATCAAAAATGGGCCTCCTAAGAAATATTTACAACCAAAATAAACTTTATAAGAACCAATAGGATTCAAGATGATGATGTCAACCATGGGGTATGATTCACCATTTTTTAAGTAAAAGGGTAAAAATATTTAAAATAATAAAATAATAAAACTACTTTTTCAAATCGTATTTTCAACTTGTCTCCCAAAGTTTTTACTCAAATTTCGAGCAGTAGTACTCGTTGGATGAAAAATTTAATTTCTCATCCAAGGAGTACCCATGCTGCATACTCTTGATGGAACTTGCTACACGAAAAAAGAGAAATACATGAAAAAACATGATTGCAATCATGTTTTTAATGCATTTCTCATTTTTCATGCAGTAGGATTAATCGAAAGTATGAAACATGGGTGCTCCTTGGATGAGAAATTAAATTTTTCATCCAACGAGTACTTCCGCTTGAATTTTGAGTAAAAAATTTGGGAGATAAGTTGAAAATACTTTTTTTCCCTCTAAAATTTGATGATGTAATCAAATCTTATTTTGTTATTTCCACTCTTATTTTATAATTTCCTTAGCAGGCCCATTTTAGACCTCGAAATTCCCCTAAATTAGGGGAATTTCAAGGTCTAAATGGGCCTCCATTAAATTTGGAATTAAATAGTGGATCTAGAATTTTCAAAATAACTAAAAAGTTAAATTTTAGTGTTGTTATTGTAATAAAAAAATTCCAATTTTAATGAAATATGTGTTTAATATGATATTGTAATACTTGAAATTTCATATAATATAATTTATGTGGTTGAAATTATTTATAGGTGTACTTGATATTGTTTAGTATTCTAATTAACATATGTAACTCTGTGTTTTCATATTAGATGAACATGCACATTGTATGACATTTTTTAAATCATACAAATCAATTTATGTTCACTAATAATGAATACAAAATCTGTTGTGAAACCAACTCCAAAAATAGAAGAAAAGAGATATCAACGCCTTATAAATAAGCCACTTCGAGGGGGAAACCTCCAATACATTACATGAATGAACAATTCTTGGATGATACAAATGACCAAACCTCCTTTCTATATATAGGAGTCCATGGGGCCACAATGTAATCCTAGCCGACCTAACAGTAATAATTTAAGGGCACAATAATAACAGTATGGGGGTTACAGGGGTGAAATAATAACAATAAGGGGGTTACACTAAGATTAATAAGGGACTATACTAGTAATATAAGGACATAACATGCTCCTCTCCTTAAAAAAGGTGTTGTCCTCAACGCTTGAGTAGCTCCAGGTGCTTTTCTATAAAATTCTCATCCTCCCATGTAGAATCTTCCGTGGGTAAGTTCTTCCATTTGATGAGATACTCTGAAATTGATCAATTTCGTAGTTGTTGAGTTGTTGTTTCTGTGACTGCTTCAGGTTCCAATATGGTTTTTCCTTCCCCATCAAGTTCTGGAAATATTGTTTGAACTGGAATTTTGTCCCCTATAACCTTTTTTAAGCATGAAACATGGAAAATTGGATGCACTCGCAAACAAGAAGGAAGCTCCAATTTGTATGTCATAGTGCCAATCTTTTGTAAAACCTTGTAAGGACCATAGTACTTTGGTGATAATTTATTATCCTTCTTAGCTTGCTTGAGGGACATTTTTTTGTATGGTTGTAGCTGTAAAAATACCCAGTATCCCACATCAAAACTTCTCTCACTTCGATGTTGATCTGCCTATTGTTTCATTTGATTTTGTGCCAAATTTAGATTATCCTTTAAGAGTTGACGAACTTCTTGTTGATGCTCGATGTGATCCTCCACTGCTTAAACCCTAGAATTTTCCCTTAAAGAAGATGTGATGGATGGTGGATGATATCCATAAAGTGCCATAAATGGGGTCATTTTTTCTGCAATATGGAAGGAAGTGTTATACCACTATTCAGCCAGAGGTAACCACTTGACCCATTGTGCTTGCTTATCAAATACAAAACAATGAAGATATCCTTCCAAACATTTATTCATCTCTACGACCATATACTAGAGGATCAGCAAGATTAACCCTAGCTAATTGAGTACCCAAACAAGAAAATAACTCCGTTCAAGAATTTCCTGTAAAAATGGGATCTTCGTCACTCACAATAACCCTTGGGTTTCCATGTAGCTTTTGAATTGTGTCCATAAATGTAGTAGCAACTGTACTTGCTTTAAATGGATGAGATAATGCACAAAAGTGTACATACTTGGTAAGTCTATCAACTACCACCATGATGACACTCTTTCCTTTGGACTTAGGTAAACCTGTGAAAAAATCCATTGAAATCTCCTCCCAACGTTGACTTGGAATGGATAAAGGTTGTAGAAGACCCGAGGTCTTAATTGTCTCAACTTTATTTTGCTGGAAAAACAAACATTCCGCCACAAACTTTTGAATATCAGATTTAAGGACATCCCAAAAAAATTCTTTCTTCACCCTGTGGTAATTTAAAAAAAATCCCGAGTAACCTCCTAAAGGAGAAGTGTTCAATTCCAAAAGAATCTTTTGTTTTAGTTGGGAATTTTGAAAAAGATATAAGCGATCTTTGTACCATAAGGAATCATTTTTCCAAATAAATGTATTAGATGTACTAGGATCTTGCTGCAACTTTTGAATGAGAGTCCATACTTCTTCGTCCTTCTTCCATTCATCCCTTGCTTCGGTTATCCAATCTGGTTGGATAATTGAAATGGCACAAAGCAATGCTTCCACCTCTTCATCCTTTCTTGAGAGTGCATCTGCAACAACATTTAGCTTCCCTCTTTTGTAGATGATTTCAAAGTCATAACCCAACATCTTTGTGACCCATTTTTGCTGCTCTTCTGAATATAGTCTTTGTTCCAAAAAGTGTTTAAGACTATCATGATCAGTTTTTACCTTGAAGTGTCTTCCCATTAGGTAAGGTCGCCATTTCTTTAGTGCATGTAGTATTGCCAACATTTCCTTTTCATAAATAGCTTTCTGTAAATACTTTCCTTTGATTGGACGACTTTCAAAAGGCACAGTCTTCCCTCTGTTCTTGCATTAAAACAACACCAATTCCATTTCCCGAGGCATCACATTCGAAAATAAAGGTTTTTGTGAAGTCTTGTGTAGCTAAGACTGTTGCTAGGCACATTACCTCTCTAAGATTTTCAAAGGCCTTAGTTGCTTTAGGTCTCCATGAAAATGCATCTTTCTTCAATAATGTTTTTAGAGGTGCTACTATTCTCCCATAATTATTAACAAACATGCGATAATACCCCGTTAACCCGAGAAATCCATGGCAAACTACTTTATGGTCAGACTTTCCATTCCTTAATGGCTTTAATTTTGTTAGGGTTTACATTAACACCCTCATGAGATACAATATGACCCATATATTCCACCTCTTGTACTCCAAAGAAACATTTGGATGTTTTTGCATATAATTGTTTCTCCTCCAATATTTTGAGCATCCTGTCAACATGTTGAACATGATCCTTCCAAGACCTGCTGTAAATTAGTATATCATCAAAAATTACTAGCACAAATTTTCTAAGGGTGGGTTTGAAAATGGAATTCAACAACCCTTGAAATGTAGAATGTGCATTGGTAAGGCCAAAAGGCATGAACAAAAATTCATAATGACCCTCATGAGTTCGAAATGTTGTTTTCGGAATATCTTCCGTCTTCATTCTAATTTGATGATATCCCGAATGAAGATCCAACTTGGTAAAATAAATTTCTCCATGTAATTCATCCAATAATTCATCAATCACATGAATGGGAAATTTATCTTTAATAGTGAGCTTATTGAGCTCCCTATAATCCGGACACATGCGCCATGATCCATATTTTCAGGCAATTGTTCACTATTGGAGGTAGAGAAATAACTTTGACTAGGTTGAATTATACCACCCTCTAACATTTCTGCAATCATACGTTCAATTTCGCTCTTTTGGAAATAAGGATATATGTAAGGCCTGATGTTTAGAGGAACACTTCCTGGAATCAAATGAATAGCATGATCATGATCAGGAATAGTTGGGAGTCATTTGGGAGTTTCAAACACCTTGGAATGATTGTCTAAGACTTTTTGGAGATCTGGAGAAATAGATGATTTTGATGTTGGAACTTCTAGTGAGCATAATTGTGAAATTATGCCTCGTTGTTCTTTCTTCAGAAGCTTTGTCATGACATTAGAGCTTATTATCTTTCCTGGCTTCCCTGCGATACCCCGTAATTCGATTTCCTTTCCTTCCGAAAAAAATTT
The DNA here is from genome assembly GCA_034641835.2 of Pinus albicaulis. Taxonomy (NCBI): domain Eukaryota; kingdom Viridiplantae; phylum Streptophyta; class Pinopsida; order Pinales; family Pinaceae; genus Pinus; species Pinus albicaulis. Next base: position 13,159 of record JAXQQM020071629.1, read on the forward strand.
CAAGAAAAGTTCTTGAAAATTGAAATCTACCGTCCTCAAATATTGTAACCACTATACTCCTAGTACAACATCGACACCTCCTATTGGAATGGAAAGCATTGGACTATTCAATACATATTCCCCCATGGCTAGCTTGGTATTATGGCATTTTCTAGAGAAATTTATAGTTCCTCCATTTGCAACCATCACTTGACATTCGGGTGCTGGGTATAGGAAACAATTCAATTCCTTGGCTACCTTACAATGAATAAAATTATGGGTACTACTCAAATCAATCAATACTTTTACCTTTTTCTTCTTGATATGTCATTCTATCTTGAAAGTTTTAGGAGTGGTAATTATTGCCAATGCATTACATGATATGGTTGGACTCATTTCTTCTTCTTCTAGGATTTCTTCCTGGTGTATATCCTCTATTTTTTAAATTTCTTCTTCATTTTCTTCCTCCTCTTCACAATCTATGTGAAATAATTTCTTCTCAGTGCACTTATGACCTTTACTGTATTTTCTATCACAATTGTCGAAAAGCCCTTTTGGTATTTTTTCTTCCAATTGTTGTGGTGTCAACCTTGTAGGTTTTGGAAGTCTAGGAGTAGCAACACTTCCATATTTATAAATGTGAGTGGTAGGCTTCCTTGTCGCCATAATTTTACATTCAATTTTTCTTGCCAACTTGAATGCCTTCTCCAATGAATCAGGTTCCCAAACGTGAACTTCATGTCGGATGTTATCCTTTAAAGTCCCTATGAAGACATCAATCTTGTGTTCCTCTGGAATATCAGTGACCCTTATATTCAATTTTTGGAAGTCCTCAATGTACTCCGCCACTAAACCCTTTTGTTTTAGATTTATCAATTAGCTAAAGAAGGTGTTGCTCTTTGTATCCTCATAATGTCCTATCATTTCCTCCGTGAAAATTGACCAAGTGACAATTTTTTATGGGAGCAAATCCATCGATACCATATAAATGTATTTTGTTCTAAATGTAAAGTTGCAATGCGTAACTTTTGTATGTTTTGCACATTATTGAGATCAAAATATTGCTCCATCTGAAGTATCCATGTTATGAGGTCCTTGCCATCAAACTTCCTCATATCCATCTTTGGAATATGGTGGTTCTTCCATCCAACATTAGATTTTATGAAATCACGATTAACATTTATTTTGTTCTCATCATGAGTTTCCTCTACTATTTGTTAGCCATTAGAAAACATTTGTTGTATCAACTTTGCCAAACCTTCGATGTCTACTTTTAGATCATTCTTCATGTTTTCCATGTTGTCTTTCATTTTTTCATCGATCTTAGCTTCCATGTCATCCATCTTAGCTTCCATGCCCACTTCCATGCCATCCATCTTATCTTCCAAACCATTCATCTTAGCTTCCATGCCTTTCTTCAAACCATCCATCATAGTTTCCACGCCTTTCTTCAAAACTTCCATTTCATTTTTTGTTTCTCTTTGCGATAGCGAAATTTGGTGCAATTGCTCTTGTAATTTTGATATCTCATGTTGTTTTTATTCTTCTTCATGAGTCATAGTAGAGCCTTCTGAAGGCTTGATGGGTGTTGAATTATTTTTAGGGGGAATTTTAGAACCCAATACTGATATCTATTCTTCAATATGCCCTTGGAATAAATTCAAACTAATTTTTTTCAAATGAGACTATTCGAAAAAAATACACACATTTTTCTTGCTTTTGAGGAGCTCGATATTGAAACTTAATTATCTCTGTGATTTTGGACCTTCAATATCTGAAATTTTTCCCTGAGGTAGCCCTCTGAATTCTCTTTCGAATGCCATAGGTCTGATCTGATTTGGATTCTTCAAGGCAACGTTATGTCCAATCTCCCACAATGACCTAATTATGGACTGGTTTAGAAGAGCGAAATTGTACAACTTTCCACATGTCATTGTTTGCTCCTTTGGCTCTGAAATTCATAGAAAGGAAACTATAGTCTATGTAATTCAAGCTAATTTTTATATAATTCCAATCTGATGCTCAGAGATAGAGTTATGAAGATTTTCCCACGATCACCTCTTTGAGATGAAATTCGGGAGCCTAAGAAATTCCTAACTTCCATAGATCACATCTCCGAAAATATTGCGATCCAAGCTCTAAAATTTTGCGACAATGTTCCTCGGGATTTCAGCTTCGCGCTCTAAAAAAATTTGCTTCTGAGCCTTCGTAGAAACATAGTTATAGTGAAAATGCCACGATGACCTGTTTGGTGCAGCGAAACCCTATAATCCAAAGCTCTGATACCAAATGTTGTGAAACCAGCTCCAAAAATGGAAGGAAAGAGATATCAACGCCTTAGAAATAATCCACTTCAAGGGGGCAACCTCCAATACATTACATGAATGAAAAATTCTTGGATGGTACAAATTACAAAACCTCCTTTCTATATATAGGAGTCCATTGGGCCATAATATAATCCTAGTGGGGCCACAATGTAATCCTAGCCAACCTAACAATAATAATTTAAGGGCACAATAATAACAATATGGGGGTGAGCCCATGAGGTGTAGAGCAGTCGGTGATGGGGTGCACTACTAAGGCACTTCGTTTGCAAGGTCACCAGTTCGAAACCCGTGGGTGGGATGGGAGGAGAAAAAATGGAAAGACTAGGATTAGTCTAAACTACTAAAAAAAAAAAAAACAATATGGGGGTGACAGGGGTGCAACAATAACAATAAGGGGGTTACAATAACAACAATAAGGGACTATACTAGTAATATAAGGACCTAACAAAATCAATTTAAAACTACTAAATTAGTAGTTTATATTGATTAATGATGAACACAAATAAAATTAATATACGACTAAATTAGTCATTTATAATGATTATTAATGAAAGTAAATGAAATTAATATAAACTATTAAATTAGTCATTTATATAATAAATATGAAACTACCAAAAAAAGATAAATTACTACTACAAATGATAAATTTGTGATTGCAAATAACGACTAAATTTTGCATATATATGACTATTAGTAGCTAATTTACATAATCTTATAATACGATTAAAATTTAGTCATATTTCTTTGGTCATTAATTGATTTCAAACGATGACTAAAATTTGCATATATATGACTATTAGTAGCTAATTTATAATATCATATAACATTACCAAAATTTTGGTCATATTTCTTTGGTCATTAATTGGTTTTCTCGGGTGATCATATAGTAATATATTTTGTTGTATATTTGGTCACTAATTGTGACAATTGATGGACAAATCAATGATTAAATTATTGACCAAATCAGTGACTAAATTAATGACCAAATATACTACTAGATAACAAAATTGAGATAACCAATTAATGACTAAGCTAAAAACGACTAAAATTATTGCATATAATTAACATTATTCTTGAGTAAATAGGTAACGCCTTTATTACCTACTTTTTTTGGTAGCATAAAAAGCACCCGATTTTGAAAAGTGGTGATACATAATCACCTTCTTCTTCTTTTTTTAGCACATTTTTGACACTCTAATATTTTTATTTATGAAGTATGAATATTTGTTTTAAAATGTTAGTGATTTTCATGCTAATTTTGAAACGTATTGATGCGGCATCAAATTTTTTTTTTAGAGTGGTGATTTTCATGCTAATTTTGAAACGTATTGATGTAGCATCAACCTTTTTTTTTTAGAGTGGTGATTTTCATGTTGGTAATAAAACACAAAACTTAGATAAAAATATATATATATAAAAACAATATAAAAAACCAATAAAAATGTAAAAAAAAACAAAATTAACTCGTAAAAATAAAAAATTTAAACAAAAATAAATAAATAAAACAAAAAAAACAAAAATATTCGAAAATTATATCAAAAGAAATGACAAAATTTGAAAAAAAAACACATAATTTAAAGAAAAAAACAAAAATTAACAAAAAAAATTTAAAAAAAAAACATCAAAAACATTTTTTTCTAAGTTATTAAAAAAATCCATATAATTAAAAAAAAAAAAATTAAAATAGAAAATTTAAAAATAATTTAAATTACAAAATTAAAATTTAGATTAAAAAAAGTAAAATACAAAAAAGAAAAAATTAAATTTAAAAATTTAAATTAAAAAAATAATAATAATAAGAAAACAAAAATACAAATTTTAAAATTAACAAAAAAAAACAAATTAAAAAAAAAAAACAAAATTTAAAATTGAAAAAGAAAATTAAAATAAAAAAAACTATCATTAAAAAACAAAAAAAATGAAAAAAACCACGTGCAAATAATTAAAAAACAAATATCCATAAATTTACTGTTTTTTTTTAAATGAAACAATTTATAAATTTTAAAAATGAAAAACCAAATAAACTAAAAGATTAAAAAAAAAATTGAATTAAATTAAAATTTAATAAATTTAATGAATAAATTTTAAATTTTAAAAAATAATTAATCTAAAATATTAAATTTAAAAACAAAATTAAAAAAAAAGACATAAACAAAAAAATTAAAGAAAATTAAATTTGAAATAAAAAATTTGAATTAAAAAAAATAATTTTTAATTTTTTGAATTTAAAAAAATAAAATTAAATAAAAATCAAATTAAAAAAATAAAAAAAAAATAAAAAATAAAAAAAATAAAAAATAAAAGATTTTTTTGATCGTGTTGGTGTCGCCAGTCAGCCTCCCGCCCAAGTGGCGGCGGAGGCCAGCCGCTGGGCGGGCGGGGCCGGCCTCTGCCGCCACCTGGGCGGGAGGCCGATTCCGGGAATCGCCCTCCCGCGGCTGGAGGCCAATTCCGGGAATCACCCTCCCGTGGCGAGAGGCCGATTCCTGGAATCGCCCTCAGGCCGATTTCGGGAATCGCCCTCCCACCATGGCAGGGCGATTCTGCGAATCACCCTCTCGCGGTGAGAGGCCGATTCCGAGAATCAGCCTCCCACGGCGAGAGGCCGATTCCAGGAACCACCCTCCCGTGGCGAGAGGCCGATTCCGAGAATCGCCCTCAAGCTGATTCCGGGAATCGCCCTCAGGCCGATTCCGGGAATCTCCCTCAGGCCAATTCCGGGAATCGCCCTCCTGCCGCGGGAGGGCGATTCCCGGAATCGGCTTCAGGGCGATTCCCAGAATCGACCTCTCGTCATGGGAGGGTGATTCCCGGAATCGACCTCAGGGCGATTCCTGAAATCGGCCTCCCACCGCGGGAGGGTGATTCCCGGAATCGGCTTCCCGCCGCAGGAGGGCGATTCTCGGAATCGGCCTCTCGCCTAGCGGCCGGCCTTCGTCGTCACCTGGGCGGGAGGCCGATTGGCGACGCCACCACGATCAAAAAATACTTTTTATTTTTTTAATTTTTTTAATTTTTTTTTAATTTGATTTTTTTTAATTCAAAAATTTAAAATTATTTTTTTAATTCAATTTTATATTTGAAATTTAATTTGTTTTAAGTTTTTTTGTTTTTTTAAATTTTATTCATTTTTTGTTTTTAATTTTTTTTTCTAAATTTTGTTAATAATTTTTATTAAATTTTGTATTTTTTTTTTCATTTAATTGATTTTTTTTTTTAATATTTTCATTTTTTTTTTATTATTAAATTTTATGTTTAGTTTTTTCATTTAATTTTTTAAAATTTAATAAATTTTGTATTTATTTATTTATTTTTTTTAATTTGAATTTAATATTTTTTTTAATTATTTTTTTAATTACATAAAATTTTTATATTTTTTTTATTTCAATTAAAATTGTGTATTTGAAATTAGTTTTTTTTTTTAAGTTAAACTTAATATTTTCAAATTAATTTGTATTTTATGTTATTTTTTAATTTAATTTATTTTTTTTAATTTTTCAATTTTAATTGATTTTTAAAGTTTTTTAACTTTTTATTTTAACAATGTTTTTTTTTTTTTTTTTTTTATATTTAAAATTTAATTTTTATTTGAAAATTTATTTGTTTATTCATTTATTTATTAAAATTTAATATTTTTTTAATTTAAATTGTTATTTTAATATTAACATTTTTTTTTTAATTTAATAAAATCTAATATATATTTTTAATTTAAGTTCATATATATATTTTACTTTTTATAATTTAAATTTAATATATTTTTTAAAATCTATTTGTTTTTTTAATATATATTTCTTTAAATTTAATATTTTTATTGTATTTTTTTTCATTTTTTATTTTTAGTTAATTTTTCATTTAAAAAAAAAGTTTCAATAATGTTTTTTTTTTTTTAATTTTTATTTTAAAGTTTTAAATTTATTAAAATTTAATATATTTCTTTAAATTTAATTTTTTATTTTAAAATTTAATTTTTTTTTTTAAATTTAATAAACATTTTCTTTTTCTTTTTTAAATTTAATTTCTATATTTTAATTTTTATAATTTCTTTCTTTTTTTAACTTGTTTTTCTTTTTAATTTAATATTTTTATTTTGTTTTTATTTTTATTTTTTTATTTCTATATATTTTGAAATTTTAATCTTTAATTTTTTATTTTTATTTTTATTTTTTGTTTTTTTCTTAAATTTTAGGTTTTTTTTGGATGTTTGAATTAAAATTTTTATTTAGTTTTTATTTTTATTTTTTTATTCCTATATATTTTTAAATTTTAAGCTTTAAAATGTTTTTATTTTTTAAATTTATTTTTTCTTAAATTTTAGGTTTTTTTTAATGTTTGAATTTTAAAAATTAAAAAATGTTATTTCTATTTTTAAAAATGTCAAAAATATGACACAATTTTTTTTTTGTTATTCCAGCATCAACTGGTTTTGTTTTGAGGGTGTTTTTTCAATCCTTTTTTCAAGAAACAATTTTTTTTTAGCATAATTTTATAAATGTTGAAATTTGACCTTCAAAAAAAACCAAGTGCGTTCTGGAATACACTTTTTTTGTTTTTGGGGTGTTTTTTCATGTTTTTTGAGTCTTTTTGGGCTAGAGTTCCCGTGTTGAGGTCAGGTTACCTATTTCATCGGTAACAATGTTTATTGTGAGGATTTATTACGGGTGAGTAACCTACATTAGGTAGTTGCGAGACATGTTGATGTCGCATGCTCGAGGGGTTGTAATGCAAAAAAATCCCAAATTTTCCTATGTCTTCAACTTCTCTAATTCTAGGATGTCAATGCATTACTGACATTAAGGTGCCCATACACCTTTAACCACTCTGTAATTTGGTTATGTGATCCTACAATAAAACAAACACACAAAATATCTATGCATATACCAAATTCTTCCTTACTCAATTGCCTCAAATACCATAATAGGAATTTCTTCCTTGATATGATAGATTTCCACTATCTACAATTCATTTTGAATTCATACATTCAAATTTGAATTATGCAATCATGTAGAGACAATCATATAATGAAAAATTAATTTCACTAACAAAATATATACATACATCTACTCAGAACTTATCCTTTCTCTCTATGGCCTAATTTCACATTCATTTGGCCATTAGCTTTTCCCTTAGGTTTACAATGATAAATAACATATAGAAAAAGCATATTTTTCTAGACACTAAGATTACTCCATGATTTATTCCCTAAATATCTCATGCCTCAAAAGGCATATTTTCTCACTAATACTATGATCTATTCAATCTTGTCTCTATCCATAGTTCTTTGAGAACTATCACTCAATTTTATAATAAATAAATAAACTAAAATTATTTATACATGTTGAAACTTCCTTTAATGGATATTTGTCTTGAAAAATATTTGATAATTATGAAAATGACTTGGAAGTTTATATGCTCCTGCATAAGGCTGTGGTTTGCCCAGAAAGGTGCCTTGTAATTGTAGGAGCTCCTAGGGTTGTGACACCTCCCCATCTAGGTTTAAATCCCACTTCGTGACATGTGTAGTCTTTATGAGAAAATAAATAATATAATATCTCAAAAAGTACAAAAAATGATGGATAATAAATAATTAGTAAACCCTATACTAAAAAAAATATAATAAGCATGAAAGAAGCCATCCAATTGTGGAAATGTTAGATCCATTTCTCATTAACAATTTGTATATTTCTAGATGATACATTAATAGATCTCTTCACCCTTAAAAGAGTTAGATCCAATCATTTTCTATTTTTAGTACAACTGTGATATAATTTGACATGTCATTTCATTTTATTGTGACATTCAAAGGGGAAAATGAGGTGCGTGTATCTTGAATGTGTAATGGAATTTTATCATAATCGATATTTCAAGTCCAGATTTCACTGTCATACACCGAATAGATTTCTAGAAACCATTTATATACGATTTTTTTATTTTTTGTAATCTCATCTTACATCGATTATCATTTGTAAAGAGAGAGAACATGCACTGATGTAACAAGAAACATGAAACACAAGTAATATCGCTACAAGTGTAGGAGGGTTGTAACTTAGATCTAGCCCAAAATTCTTCTACTAATCTAACAACATATAGAACGACATTTACATGTTTCTAGGCTTTGTATTACAACACAACATAGTGTGATTTTGGGGAGCCAAGAATATCCATAGATCCATTCTTCTGAAAAAAGTATCCACAGATTTGTTGTGGGTTTATTTCACTATATTTCTTAGTTCCTATCCATGCTTGGAAGAAATAGAACAAGGCAAGTAACTCCATGCCCACACATAACCATTTAAGACATTAAAACTTAATAATGCAATCCCTTTATCCATTTGTAAGGTTCTAAATAAGCGAATGCACCTAAAGTTCTAAAAATAGGTAAGGTGGTATAATACATCTATTATCAAAGCAACAAACAAATGAAATGTGATTGGACCCTCACTTTGAATGAGAGTCACTCATGATGCTATAATTTGGGCATGCTACAACACATAATGAATTTCAGTGATATAGATGTCCATTGTCGATGGGAAGTTTCACCGACTCAGGAAATAAATAATTGAAGATTATAGTAAGACAATGTAGCCCAATGACTCCCGAGGACCTTCGTATTTGCATAAATTTATGCAGAAATATTTGAGGCACATTCATAACATCATGAATTTATAGGATTTAACAATAAAAAATTATATCGCAAGCTAACTAGTAAGAAAAACATGCTTTAACCATAGTAAATTCAACATAAAACTTGTTAATTCATTATGAAACATGCTAAGATTCACACCAATTTCCATATTTCATTAAATTTAAACAAAAATAATTATGCAACACTCGAACATGTCAATTATAACGTCCTCACACTTATGACAAATAAATCATAATAATAATAATTTAGATTTGTAAATAGTGTTTGCTGTAAGAGAAAATACTCATTTCATTGTTAAAAAAAACAATGAAAACATATCTGCATAATGTTAGATCCCTCACCAAAGTCCTGTGATACTTCATGAAAATTTTGCAATCATACAATTTGACAATTAAAACCATCCAAATGTGAAGTTGATGGAAGATAACAAGCGTATAAATTCACCATGATTACATATCATTAACACTATTTCAAGGACATGTCCATCTTTTAAAGACGTTCCATTTAAAAATGATATTAGCACCCTGAAAATTAGATTTTCCTCTCACAAGTTAAAATAGAGAATTCTCTTACAAATTTTTAATTTTCAAGAGGTGCATACAAAAGGGAATAAATAAAAGCCAATGATTGTAACCATAAAATTTAAAATATTAATTTCTATATGGATACAGAATTTAGCTACATCTTTATTCAAAAGGATTAATTCAAGAAGAGTATAGCATGGCATAAATTATAACTGGAACACAATAGTTCAACTTTGTGCAACAACTTTAAATTCCAACTCGTAGAGACCAGTTAGATACATCACCCAACCATATCCAAAGGAATCCTTTTTCCCTCAAACCCTCGAGCCGTATGAGTTCACAACCAGTACCAGCTTCAGTAAATGTCAGGAATGTCAGGAAAATTAAGGAATGTCTCTTATCTTCCTCTTATGCCACTCAAAATCCATCAACCATGTTAATCCCCATGAAATTTTTCTTGATAATGTTTTTAGAGAATCATTTCAACAACATTTTATTACCCTCCCCCCTGGTATCCCCTCATGGGTAAAAATATTCAATATTTATAAACATAGAATGGAGTGACAACTCACATCTTCATGGAAAAATCACTTGTATTTTTAATTTAAAATATTTCATATTATTCACCCCCTAAGGTGGCACTTCCCCAAATTTCCTCCCTCTTTTTTAATTTCATAAATTAGGTGATTTTCATCCATGTGTCCATTCAAAGTTTATTATTATTATTTATTTTTCAAAAATAAATAATTATTATGGAAATTTCTTATCATTTATTTTATAAAAATAAGCAATCAATATATTGTATTAAAAAATTATTTTATTTATAAACTAAATTAATATATTGTATTAAAACATTACTTATTTTAAATTCCTTTCTAAAGAGGGTAAATTAAATTTTATCCAACTACAATTTTAATTAAGATTAATTCCCTAAGTTGATATAAGCCCCTGAGTGGTGTTTCTCAGTCAGATAAAAGGGATTCCACATTACTATTGTGCACTTCTCCCGACTCATTAGGATTTTGCACCCTTTCCCTGTAACTAGGACTCTATGTCCTAGTAGAATCATGACTCCAAGCCTTAACCTGTTCTAAAAAATTAGGACCTCATGCCCTAATATTTGCCTCAATGTACTGATTGTGAGCTCATACTGATGATCGATTGGTAAGGTCATGTTTCTTGAGATCTGGATAGAACATAAACTCATAGATTAAAAAAATTAATTAAAATCCATAATGAATTAGTTTAATCACATTTTACCCAAATGCTTATGACCTCCATAGTTGTTCATTATTTGAGCATCCCTCTCAACATGTAACTAAGTTCCCTATCAAATCCTACTAAATACAAGGTTAAGCATAAATCATAGATCATCAATACGGTTATGGTTGGTTAACAATTCAACATAGTAACTCCCATTCATATGTCACAGTCACATATCATAAGCTAGATATACAACCAAATGGAAGACATATATCAACGTAGGTATGCTATACATAGTTAATCACATAACCACAGATAAGAGGAGATATAAGCATGTAATATATTTAACAATGTTCCCTAATCAAGTAATCAATCCAAGTCCCCAACATATAAGTATGCCATACATGTGCACTTCTCCTGATTTATTAGGATTTTTCACCCTTTCCCTGTAACTAGGACTCTATGTCCTAGTAGAATCAGGACTCCAAGCCTTATTGTATTCTAAAAAAATATGACCACGTGCCCTAATATTTTCCTCAATGTATTGAGTGTAAGATCATACGCATCTAATGATATTTTGGTAAGGTATTGTTTCCTGACATCTGCATACAACATAACCTCATAGATTAAAAACATTAATTAAAATCCATAATGAATTAATTCAATCACATTTTAACCACATGTATATTGCCTCCATAGTAATTCATCATTTAAGCATCCCTCTCAACACGTAACTAAGTTCCCTGCCAAATCCTGCTGAATACAAGGTTAATCATATATAATAGTAAATTCATAGATCATCAACAAGATTATGGTTGGTTAACTATTCTACATTGTAACTCCCATTCATATGTCACAGACACATATCATAAGCTAGATATACAACCAAAAAGAAGACATATATTAATGTAGATGTGATATACATAGTTAATCACATAACCACACATAAGAGGAGATATAAGCATGTAAGATATGCAACAATTCCCCCCCAATCAAGTAATCAATCCAAGTCCCCAACATATAAGTCTACCATACATAATCTGTTAAAAATCACCCTCATTAGGGTTATAGAACTATATTGGAAAAAACATGACACTCACATACTCCTCCTCTTGGAGCAAACTTGGCCCAAAGTTTTATTGAAAAAAAGGAAACTCAAGATGCATAGTAGATGCATCCTTCCAAGTGGCAGAACTAGGATCTTATAGGTCCCATTGGACATTTACTTGGTCCACCATGAAACATATGAGATGTCGAGTGTGATGCTCCAAAATGAAAACTAGATTTTCCTTCAGATTCCCCTCATCCATTACCTATAATTTATGCCAATCTAAAATGTAAGAAGGATCATAAACATATTTACACAATACTGAAATATGAAATACATCATGCATATGATGAAAAATTGGTGGCAGAGCAAGATGACATGCCACAAGTAAAATACTTTCAATGATCTCAAATGGCCCAAAAAATCAATGGGAGAGCTTCGATCCTTTCCCAAATCTAATAGAGTTTTTATGAGGTTTTACTTGAAGAAAAACAAACTCTCCTTCAAAACTATGATCCACTCTATGCATATCACCATAACTCTTTTGTCTATATTGTGCCTCCTATAATATTTATCTTATATGGCATACTTGTTCTTTGATTTCTTAAAGCATTTCAGCACCTACCAAGATTCTGCCCTCCAACCTATCCCAACTTAAAGGCGTTTTTCATGGTATTCCATACAATAACTCATAAGGTGCCATACCAAGAGAGTGATGATAATTGCTCTTGTAAACAAATTCCACTAAAGGAAGATAATATTCCCACTTATATTATTGATCCATTACATACATTAAATGCATGTCCTCCAATACTTGATTTACTCTTTTAGTTTGTTTGTCAATTTTCACATGATAATTTGTGCTAAAGTTTAATTGATTTTGGAGGGATCCCTGAAATCTATTCCAAAATATTCTTGTGAAAATAGAGGCCCTATTTGATACGATTTTCTTAGGAAATCCATGAAGTCTTTAATGATATCCTTAATAAATACTTATTTATTTATTTATTTTATTTCAAATGCTTTATAAGTATCCCTAATAGGTATAAAATGGGCACACTTGGTAAGCTTTTCCATTGCCGCTAAAATGGAGTTATGTCTCTTGGTTGTTTTGGGTAATCAACAATAAAATCCATAGATATTTCTTCCCATTTGTACTTAGGAATGTTATGTAGTTGTAACAATCCTATTAGATGACCATGTTCTACCTTAACTAGCTAACATTCCAAAAAATATGCCACAAAATTTGCTACATCCTTCTTCATGCCCACCCAAAATATTTTTTTCTTTAAATTGACATACATATTTTGGACTCTTGGGTGGGCCATGCACACTGCATAGTGAGCTTCTTTTAAAATGATCTCATGAATCCCATCTCTATCAAGAACTACATCTTCCTCATAAATCTCACGATATCATCGTCATCATAAGAATACCCATTCATCTTGCTTTTCTTAGCCTCTTTCCCACAAAGGTCATATCTAAATTCCTTACACCATTCATCTGCGTCTTATGCCCTCAATATGTTCTCTCCTAAATCAATCTTCAATGGAATCATATAAAATAAGCACGGTCTTTGATTGAGTGCATCAACTACCTTGTTTAATGTACCCTTGATGTAGGTTATATCAAAAACATATTCACTCAGGAATTCCGACCACCATATTTGTATAACATTAAGATCACTTTGAATAAATATATGCTTCAATCCTCGATAATCTATTTTCAATTCAAAATTATTTTTCACAAGATAATGTCGCCAAAGCCATAAATAATGAACTATAACTTCTATTTCCAAATCATGGGTTGCATAGTTTTCTTCATGTGGCCTTAACTTCCTAGAGACATAAGAAATCACCCTACCCTCTTATGTTAATACTGCACCCAATCCATATTTTGATGTGTCAGTACATACTCTAAATGATGTATCCATACCCGAAACCTTAAATATTGGAGTTGAAGCCAAAAATTTCCTGAGCATGGAAAAATCTTGCTCACACTCATATGTCCAATTGAATCTTTCTCCCTTCCTAAGCAAATATGTGATTGTACTAGCTATTTTTGAAAATCCTTCCATAAATATCCAATAGTATCCTACCATACCCATGAAACTACACACTTCATGCACATTAGAGGGTGTTTCCCATTCTAAAATTGCATCAATCTTTGCTAGGTCAAAAATAATGCATTCATTGGAAATAATGTGTCCAATATAATGGATTTTTGATTGGAAAAAATAACATTTGGACATTTTGGCATAAATCTTGTTTTCTCTTAAGCATTCCAACACCAATATAAAGTTTTGCTAATGCTCTTTAGGGATGTTTGAATAGATTAAGGTATCATCAAGGAACACCTGTACAAATTTGTCCAAGTACTTACGAAAAAAACCATTAATCAAACTCATAAACACTCCTGGAGCCTTAGATAACCTGAAAGGAACAACAACAAACTCATAATGACCAAAACACGTTTGAAAATAAGTATTAGGAATATCTTCTTTCTTAACTCTAAGATGATGATACCTAGATCAAAATTTGATCTTGGAAAATATGGTGGCTCCCTTCATTTGATGAAATAGATCTTCAATGCATGGAAAATGATATTGATTTTGAATAGTTAGTCCATTCAACTGTCTGTAATCAATATAAAGCTGAATAAATCCATCATTCTTCTTTATAATTATTACAGGAGCCCCCTAGGTGAAACACTGGGCCTAATCATACCTCGATCCAGTAATTTTTGAAGTTTCACTTGCAACTCCAAAAGTTCAACAACAAACATCCTATAGGGAGCTATAGATATAAATTATGTACCAGGCTTTAGCTCTATGGATAAATCAATTTCGCACTTGGGGGGTGAACCAGGAAAATCCTTCGGAAAGGCATTAGAGAATTCCGAAAGGACATGATATTGTTCAAAGTATGAAAAATCTCCCTCATTTAAAGTCATTAAAACATATGATTTGACTTTTTTCTTGAGATTTCACTTCAAATATAAGGTGAACTTGATGAGTCTTAAAGAAACAACTCTCTTTTCCCCATGGAGAACCATAGATTGGACCTCATCACTAAAAAATTGAAGGATTTTAATTCGACAACTAAGCACAACCCAGTGGGCTTTGAACTAATCCATCCCAATTATTACATCATAATGACCAAGTGATGTCACATAAAGATTCACAAGTGTGAAATAAACTCCCAAGTATAAAGGGAACCCTTGCACTAAGCATTCTACCTTTTGAGAATGTCCCGAGGCCATCTCAACCTGATCAAAATAAATTTTTTTTTTCCAACAATTTACATTTTATTAAATCATTTGGAGAAATAAAAATTTCAGTTGCACCAGGATCAATTAAAATAGTAACAACCATACCATTCAATTTACTGGATACTTCAAGCATTGTTGACCGATGCTCAACATAATGATTATGGAAAACTACATGAATCCTATGGGCTCTACCCATATCTCTAATAACGTCCTGCTCCTAGTATGATTGCACCTCGGTCTTCTTTTATGGGCAATCTCACTCATAATGAGATCCTCCACAAGTCCAACATCCATTAGTGGGAGAAGTTTTCATCATTTTGACCCTTTTATTAGGTGATTGTACTGAGCTCTAACCTGATTCTTGAGTGTGAGCATTGCTTTATTGAAGATGTTGCCTTGGATTATTTCTATTTTTCTTAAAAATATGATTATTTTGAAATCCATGATGATGTGATCCACCTATCTTATGCTTTACATTTGGGCCTCCCCTTCGAGGAGGCTTCCCATGAAATGATATATTGGGGAATTTATCCCCACCTTTTCTCCCCAACAATTCTTCCTCAATTATAATTTCTTTTTGCATTGCCTCATTTAATGTAGTAAGCATCAAAATTTGCACCTTTTCCTTTATAATAGGATTCAACTTGTACAAAAACTGGTTCACCTTGAGAGCTTCAGTATTGAGATGGGTAGCAGATATGAGCAACTCCATGAATCAAGCCTCATATTCATGTATTGTCTTAGTTCCTCGATTAAGATCATGGAACTCATTCAAATTCCTCTCCAAGTATTCAATGGAAAGATACTTTGCTTGAAACTCTTCTTCAAATTGTTCCCATGTCAAAGTAGAAATGGAATATCCCAATTGATATTCTAAGTTCCTCCACCATAATAGTGCACTCCCCTTAAGTTGGTATAAAGCCAACTTGGCCTTTTTGTTGCTAGAATTGCTCCACAACTCAAAACATAGGCACATATTTTCCAACCAATCTTCTGCTACCTCCCCTTTGGTGGTACCCTTAAAGATAGGAAGCTCAACTTTTTCTAACTCTCTATGCACATCTCCATCGAATGGCACTTCTTGTCTTTTTGCTTAAGATGAAGAACCAAACACTAAAGAATTTCCTCCAATTCTGTTAACCAAGACTTCAATCATCTTTTGGAAGGATACCATCATATCCCTCTCTTCCTTGATAGATATTTGCTCAAATTATTTAGCTTGAGAAGGTGGAGGTGAGACTTTCATCCTCCTTCTTTGCCTTGATTTTCTCTTCATGATTCCTTAATGCGATAAAAAAATTCAAATAAATTAGTAAAAATTAAATACCTATAAATATTGGTAGGCAAGCCCTAGATCCTAGAGTTTTAACCTTGCTTCAATACTATAAGTAAGATCCCACCTTACCAACCAAAAACATAATAAAAACATAAAGATCATATTAAATAAATGACCCAAAATATAACATTATTATTATTATCATTATTATTTTTATATTAAATTCAAAAATATTTACACAAACATATATATATTCTCACTTCCAAAAAATTATACACGTTATATAACACTTAAAAAAAACAAATTCTAATAACACTTAAAAAAACAAATTCTAAAAAACAGATGAAAATAAATCTCAATTATGATAAACCAAAATGAAATTAATGTCCTACGACCTCCATTATTATTATTATATCCTCACAATGCTCTTGTAAAATTTACCTTTAACATCACAACACTTATATATTTAATGAATGGTATTTTTATTTTCAATTAAATATGAATCATAGTAATACCCAAAAACATAGCTATCCTAGAAATTATTAAATATTCATATCAGGGGATGCATGACTTAATCATCCCCAAATATTTTACATTAAACCCGATGTGATGTGTGCTCCTTACAACTAAGTAGATTAAATATGTCATAGTACACCTTTATACTAATTTTATTGACCTCCACCCTTTTCTTTCGTTAATTTATGGGCGATAGGGCATATTACGAGCCTTATTTCCATCGCCATAGACCCATGAATGTGCCTAGGCAGAACACGTACCGTTAGATTAAAATTTGTAGATCATCGTGCTACGGGCGCATTCCCCCGCTGGGGCGCATTTATGGGCCTATGATAGTGGAAATAAGGCTCGGCATATTTCTCGAAGGTGGCACTTACTACTGAATCTTTCCATTTCAATATAACATTACTTTATGAGAATGTGAAAGTGAATATCCACCTTTTGACACACAATGACCTATGCAGTATTTGAATATTCACAAAAAGTTTTTTATCAATATTTCTTTACCATAAATCAATAGGAAGACTCCAAACGTGATGCATAAAATTTGAATTTTTCATATAAGATAATAATTTTTTTTTAAAACTAGAACGGATATATTATTGAGAAAGAGTGCTGGTATGGCAGAGCCTATGCAGCCAGTACAAACAAAATCTCATCCAGAGCAACTATTACATCAAAGTCACCATTAGCCTTTTAGGGGATAATGGTCATATGCGGAGCTTCTGCATTTAGACTTATTATTCCTTCTTGAAGCGTACAGCCAATGTTGGCCAGTCTATCTGCTTCCTGGTTAAGGTCTCTGAGTATGTGGAAGACTTTTACTGAGGGGATGTTCCTCAGTATTCTGTTAACTCTAGCTAGTTGCTTATTGAGCACCGGGTTCTTAAGATCCTTCTTGCTAGCTATTGCTTTTATCATCACCTCAGAGTCTCCAAAGACTGCTATTTCACTTGGATTTTCTTTTTTGACAATTTGACATGCTTTCCATAAACTTAAAATTTCTGCTTGGTTGTTGGATTTCAGTCCTAGGCCCCAACTGAATTCTTCTTTGTTCCCATTGGGATGATAGATCACCCCGCCTGCACCGGATCTTCCCGGATTGCCTTTTGAGGCACCATCAAAGAAGACAGCGTACTTTCCTTGAGATTTCCACCACTGGTGAAATCTGTCCTCCGGAATGCGAATCTGCCAATTTTCCATGTAGACAGTGCGAAGATTTGCTAGAGAGCTGGTCTTGCCGGTGAAAGGAGCCAACCACATCCTTTCTTCGGGACGAAGAGTATGATCCTCTTTGATCTGGGAGTGAGTCAAGGTCTCTAATAGGAGGGATTTGGCCTGATCCGCCACTTTAGCTGCTGTCATTTCTTTATTGCTGAAGATGATTTCGTTTCGGGCCAGCCAGATCTTCCAGCAAACATATTTGGGAGCGGCTGTCCACACCTTTTGCCATAAAGATTTGCTAGCAATTTTATAGGGGTAAGCTGAATTCCAAGTGAGAAACATGGAGTCTATCGCACAGTGAGATGGAGTGTGCACATTCAGTCCAGCTAGAAAGAAGGACCAGACATCCTTCGCGAAATCACATTCCAGGAACAGATGACCTGTAGTTTCCAACGCTGCTTTGCATAGGGCACAACGGTGAGGACCAGCAATATTCCTCTTGCTCAGGTTTTCTCCTGTCAAGATTTTGTTTTGGAACAGGATCCAGAAAAAAAAGTTAATTTTGGGAATGCTAAGTTTGTCCCAGATCAGTTTCCATACAGCCACAGGATGAGACGAGTCTTTTTTGCTTTGGATTTGAAGGTATCCATGCTTTGCTGTGTAGACCCCTGTTTTCCCCCAACCCCAGTGATCTGCATCGTCTAAGTGCACTGGGGCGTAGTCAGAGATTGCGCTTTTGAATAAGACAAGCTGGGAATGTAAGTGCGCTGGTGGCATAGGAATGTTCCATTGTATCCAATTGCCATTGGTGTCCCAAACTGAAATATCATTTAGTTTCCTTATTCCTTTCGCTTTGAGCCAATCTCTGAACTCTGCGAAGTCATTGGAGTCGTTGAGAGGAGGGTGACCCAAAACGCTATCTCTCCAAATCCTGATATTTTCCCCATTGCCTGGCACTCTGTACAAGTGAGAAATGAAGAAGGGAATACCTCTGCTGCAGAGCTTCCACACTTGCGAACCTTTTGAGGATTTATCAACTGAGTATGAGGAAAGAGGTCGATTCTGTAGATATTTAATCCTGAAGATTTGACTGACAGGGTGATGGGGATTATTAATTAGCTGCCACAGAAGTTTGCAACCCAGAGCTAGGTTAGCGTTTTGGGGATCTCGAATCTGCAATCCTCCTTCCAGAAGTGGGCGTTTCACAGTTTCCCAATTGATTAAGTGAAATTTGCTGTGATTGCCGCGACCGCCCTTCCACAAGAAATTTCGAATAAGTCTGGAGATCTGATCTGAGATAGCTTTGGGGGCGAGCATCAGAGCTGCCTGGTATGTGGGCAACGCTGAGAGGACGGCCTTAATAAGTGTAAGTTTGCCCCCCGTGGAGAGCCAGAATCCTCCCCACGCGCCAATCTTCTTCTTAAATTTCGTTATGACGTCCTCCCAGAGCTGATTTCTGTTGGATCTTAACGTGATTGGCAGTCCCAGGTATTTCAGCTTATCCCACTCAACAAAGCCTGTGAAACACAGATCGTTGGCGATTTTGTTAATGGTGAAATGATCAGTGTTCCATCCATATACAACACTCTTCTTCTCACTTATTAGCGCTCCGGAAACACTGCAAAACTTCTGGAGAGTGTTTCTGAAGGAGTTTGCCACTCTAGCAGAGGCACCCCCAAGCAGGATCGAATCGTCAGCAAATAAGGCATGATTCACTGGATCGATGCCATTTGCAATTCTTATGCCAGGACTGTTTCCATTGTTTTTATCTTTGGTGAGCTTTCTGCTCAAGGAGTCCGCCATGATAATATAGAGGAAGGGGGAGAGAGGGCAACCCTGTCTCAGCCCTCTGGTGGCCAGAAAGAAATTCCCCGGTCTGCCATTGACCAGTGGTGCAATCCAAGTCTTTTCTAGACAGGCTTTGATTAGATTTATGAAATCTTGACTAAACCCGAAGGAGGAGAGAACCCTGTATAGGAAGGATCTGTTAACTCTGTCAAAAGCATTACACATATCCAATTTAATGAGCATACCTTGTTCTTTGCGAGCGTGGCTGGAGTGCAGAGCTTCTTGGACTTGAATGACATTGTCCAGAATATGACGGCCTTGCACGAATCCACCTTGAGCTGGAGAGATCAACTTTTGCAGAAGAGGTTTAAGTCTGTTCGCCAGGAGTTTGGCCATTATCTTATAGGAGGCATTACAAAGTGAAATTGGCCTATATCTATCAAAAGAGCCAGGGTTTGCTTCCTTGGGAATTAAGGCAAGGAATGTGGAATTGATTCCACCACCCACCTTAGCCTTTCTCATGATCCCTTGAGTCATTTTTAGCAGATCAGATTTGATTAACGCCCAGCATATTTTGTAAAAATGTATTGAAAATCCGTCGGGGCCAGGAGCTTTATCCTGCTCCATTGACCACACGATCTTGTAGATTTCTTCCTCCGAGACTGGTTTCAAAAGGGAGTTGTTGTCTTCAGAGTTGACCAGCTTCGGAATGTTTGACAAGAATTCATTAATGTCATCCTCGCTCCCATTTCTTTCGGCAGTGAGTAGATTATGGAAATGTCCCTCAGCAGCGGCCTTAATTTGTTCAAAACCTTTACAAACCTGGCCATTGGCTAAGGTAATTTCGTTGATATGATTTTTTGAAAGTCTGGCCCTGTACTGTTTGTGGAAATAAGCAGTGTTTCTGTCTCCAGCTTTAAGCCAAAGGCTGCGAGACTTCAAGCGCCAATACTGCTCTTCGTTTCTGAAAGAATTGTATACTCTCCTTTGCTCATTGTTTTCCACTATTAGATCTGTTGGAGAAATGTCTTTTTTTTCCATGTCAAATTGCAATTCTTCCAACTGGAGAACAACCTCTTTTCTCTGAGAGGTGGGCGTTTTGTTGGCTTTTTTAATCCAGTCTTTTAGAGCCTTTTTTGTGCTCTTTATCTTCTTCTCCCATACGTAGCTTGGAGAGCCCGTAACCTCTGTTTTCCAAGCAGATTGTACTGTTTTGTGGAACCCATCTATTTCTGCCCAGAGAGGGTTAAACCGAAATGGCAGAGGGCCTAGATCTTCTTCATCTTTAATACACAGAAGAATTGGTTTATGATCAGATGTGAGTTTTGGAAGGATCTTGGTTAGCACAATTCTGTTGTCCAGCATAATGGAGCTGCTGAAAAGGAACCTGTCCAATCTTGCTGAGATGTGGTCTCCCCCTGTTCTATTGTTAGTCCACGTATAAGCTCCTTTAACAGGCTTGAAGTCTACAAGGTCCCACTGTATAATAAGATCTTCTACAATGGGAAGGAAGGGATCCCTCGAAGAGCTCCCTCCTCTCTTCTCATTAGGATCCAACACAATATTCAAGTCACCTCCTAGAATTAAATTATGCAGATTGTGAAGCTCTAGATAGGCTGAGAGTGACTTCCAGCACTCTTTCTTTTCCTCATAATGTACAGGAAAATATAAATTGAACAATGCCAGAAATGTGTTGCTTGCTTTATGTCGAAGTTCAGTAAAAATCCAGTGTTGAGATTCATGGGATCTTTCTAGTGAAAAGAGGTTTTGAGACCATAAGGTACCTATTCCCCCTGCTGTTCCTCTTGCACTGATTGCCTTTCCTGAGTCAAATTTCCACTTGGTGTTGCTTATGTTCAGGAGGTGCTCCCCCTCAATTTTTGTCTCTTGAAGCATTAGGATGTCTACGGATTCCGTTTTCAATAAATCTTTGATTGCTTCTGCCTTAGTGGGATTCCCCAGTCCCCTACAGTTCCAAGAGACCATCTGCATCATTTAAAACTGGAAGGGGTAGGTCCACCCCCCTTGGGGGTCCTTAGTCTAGTATTCCTTCCGAGAGTCATCTCAATGGTAAACTGGCTGCCTAGGGTTTTTTGTCTTTCTGATTCTTCTTCCCTAGTTTCTCTATTAGATTTCCTACCAGCTCTCTTAGATGGCCTCTCAAAGGTCTCATCATCCGAGGATCCCATAATTTCTGTGTTCTTCTTTTTAGCCTTAATGATATCTGCATAAGAAGGGGAAGAGGTGTTACCTTGAGAGGGGATTGAGATGGTGCCAGGATCTGGAGCTGTGATGTTGTTCGTCGGGATTGATCCATCCGGCTCTGCTTCTGGAGGGTCTGGCTGGGGGGTTAGAGATTCAAAGGGATTCTTGTCCGCTTCTGTACTGACTTTGTCCTTACTTCCTGCTGCTTGGGTGTCTGCATTTTCTTGCCCTGCTTTGTTCTCCACTCCTTTGCCCTTGTTTTTGTTATTCTGTCTACTGTTTGATGGCTTCTTAACTTGGTTCCAATGCTCTCCTTTTTCTTTCTCTGTTAGCTCTTCATTTTTTTTCTTGCAGTATCTGGCGAAATGACCGTATTCATGGCAGTGTCGGCATTTGAATGGGAGCTGCTCGTAATCAAGCTCCTGAATGTGTGACCAGTCTGCTACCGTGAGTTTGATGGCTTCAGGCAGCCCGACTTCTAGGTCAACTTCGACACAAATGCGAGCACAGGAATACTGATCCTTCCTCGGTGCCTGATCGATGTATTTTCCTAGGGCGTTGCCAATAGACTGCAGAGATCTCTGATTCCAGCAGTGGAGGGGGAGGTGGGGAAGTCGCACCCATACTGGCACTGCCGTGGGCACATCCTGAGCGGGGTCGAAGTCTGGCGACCATTTATTCAGATAAAGACCTCGAGGGCCCATAAAATATGGCCCATTTCGGAAGATCAGACTTCTATCTTCCACATTATCAAAGACGAAGACAAAAAAGCCTTTCCCCACAAAGTGACTCTTGATGCTTTCCTTAACCAGGGGAATCCAGTTCCTATTAACCCAATCGTCGACAGCCTTCGGGGAGGGCCAAAGCCCGGTGAACTGGCCAATAAGGCCCCTCTCTGCCAGATTCAGGGTAGATTTGCACGTTTCCTCCACAGGCAAAGACACCGTGGGAATGCTAGCCAGTTTCTTCACGAATTTCTGGCAGGAGCACGAAGGGCCGATTGCCGACGACAACGGAGATGAATGCGGCAAGCTCGGGCGAGGAAGGGGGGAGCGCGGTCCCACTCCTCCGGGATCCATGATGGAGGAACCGCTCAGAAAGTGCCCGGCCAGGCCGGTCTGACCCAGGTAGCATTGGCTGCGGTCCCGGCCGAGAAACGCGAGAAAAAAGAACCCAACCACCATAAAAGATAATAATTTTCAAGTTCAAAACCAAGTGGAATTGGCAGTCCAGATGTTTCATTAAAGATGTGGTGAATTTTTAATGGTTTCTAAACTTTACATTACATAATTTCTACCCAATAAGGGGCTAACATGGACTTTTTTAATAAATCTAAGCCTTTAGTATTCTCCAAATCGATTTATGTTTCCCATTTTAAAAGCATGGGTTAAATATTTGCCAAAGATAATCTCAAACTTCTGTAAGATTTGGTAGCTGATACCGCTTGTATATAACCTTTAAATTGATATATTGCATCATGGAGAGACTATTGTCCCTTTTAATCTAGGTGCCTCGACTTTCAATGTTGAGTGTCCATATCTTTTTTTTAAGACATTATAGACATGATTTTTATGATAACGCTAATTTTCTCACAAATTACTGTAAATTTTAGAATTATTTTATACTTTGTATCCACTGCATTTTATTCTAAATTTTCTCTATCTGACTTGTTAATTGTATTTTCTGTTTATATGGAACTCATGTATTAACCATATTATGTGTACTATATAAACTCATGTTCATAAGACTGTGGATAATTCGGAAAAGTCTATTTTCTCTTTTAACAAATTAGTTACATTGTTAAATATAAAGATTTTAGTTGTTAATTTTTGTCTATACTATTTTTTTATTGTTTTTATTAGTTGGTATATGTGTTGAAAGATATTTTATGACAGACCCATTTATTAGTTGCTTTAATATTCATAAGATTTTCTTATCATTTTTATAAGTTGGAATAAGTGTTGAAAAATATTTTATCACAAGCCCATATGTTAGTTGCCTTAGAATTCATAAGAAGAGGATCTTACACATAACTCTTATGTTTATTGATTGTAATTATTTGTTTCATATTTGAAGCAATATATCACAAAGAATAAGAAAAAACTGTAGTATCAACATATATAGTATCCACATACATATTGTTCTGAAAAAGTATCGATAAATCCATTGTGGGTTTCTTTCCTTTTGTTCTTAGTGTCTGTTCCCATTTGGAAGCAATAGAAGAGGGAAATCATGCCCATGCCCACACATCACTATTTAAGATATTAAAACTTTAATTACGATTCACACCAATCGATATATTTGATTATATTCCAACAAATGTAATTACATCACACTTGAATATATCATTATAACTTCCTCATGCTTTTGACAAATAAATTAAAATAAAAACAATTCAGATAGGTAGATATTTTAGCATGGCTAATAAGTTGTCGACGTTGAGGACTTCTAGAGAATTGTGTGTCAGAAACGTATGTTTTCCCAATGTTTCAGGTGAATCTTTCACCCATTTTGAGGGGCTTGAAAGTTACTGTTGATGTGAAGAGTATAGACCCTTATATAGAGAGAATGTTAAAATATAATTGTTAGAGAATACTAAAATATAACTGTTAGAGAATGCTAAAATATAATTATTAAAGATGGAGAGGAGATTAAATGAACTAAATGAGAAAAAGATGATGATTAAATTTAATTTTATTAAAGGGGTTTTGAAAATAAATTATTAAAAACTAAATAAAGTTTTGACTTGAATAATAATAAGAAAGTAAAATTTTAAATATGTGAAAAGGTCAATTCAAGAATAATGTAAAAATATCTAAAAATATAAATAAATAAATAAATAAATAGATTATTAAAAAAATTAAATATATAAAAAAATAGTTATTTTGAAGGATAACACATTATAAATTTCACTTAAATAAAGAAAGATAGTTTTTGAGAAAAAATGAATTTTTTTTTTTAAAGTAAAAGCAGTTATTATTTTATTGATAAAGAGAGCGAGGTTGGAAAAGAGCCTAATCAACCATTACATTCTTGAGACCACTTAGGGGATGGTTGCCTTGATCAGTACATCTGCATTTATACTGATCATTCCATTTTGTAAAGTGCAACCTATATTTTCCAATCTGTCCGCTTCCTTATTTAGTCCTCTGAGGATGTGGAAATTTTGAACCGAGGGGAAATTATTCAAGATTCTGTTCACTCTTGTTAACTGTTTGTTAAGCACCGGATCCTTGAGCCCTTTCTTGCTTACTATTGCTTTTATCAACACTTCTGAGTCTCCAAAAACTAAGATTTCGCTTGGGTTTTCTTTTCTGGCCATTTGGCAGGCTTTCAAAAGACTGAAAATTTCTGCTTGGTTGTTGGTTTTCATTCCAAGACCCCAACTGAAATCATCTTTGTTCCCATTCGGAAAGAATATTTCCCCCCCTGCTCCTGACCTCCCCGGGTTGCCTTTTGAGGCTCCATAAAAAAAAATAGTGCACTTGCCCTGGGATTTCCACCACTGATGAAATCTATCCTCAGGTTCTAGAATCTGCCATCTTTCCTTGTAGATTGATCATATGTTTGCTGGGAGTCTGGCCTTGCAGATGTAAGCATCCAACCACCCCCTTTGTTCAATTCAGAGAGTGTTGTCATCTTTGATTTGAGAGTGATTCAGAGTTTCTAATAAGAGGTTCTTAGCCTGTTCCGCCATTTTTGCTGTTGGCAATTCATTGTTGTTGAAAATGATTTCATTCCGGGCTAACCAAAGCTTCCAATAGACATACTTAGGGGCAGCTGTCCACACCCTATGCCATATAGATTTACTGACAATGTTGTGAGGATAGCTAAATTTCCAAGAGGAGAACATGGTGTCAATCGAGCTTTGAGATGGAGGATGCACATTCAGTCCAATCAGGAAAATGGACCAGACCTCCTTCGCAAACTCGCATTCAATAAACATGTGGTCTGAAGTTTCTGAAGCACTTTTGCAGAGGACACATCGGTGAGGGCCTGCTATGTTCCTTTTGCACAAATTTTCCCCTGTCAAAATTTTATTGTGGAACAAAGTCCAAAAGAAGAAGTTGATTTTGGGGATGCTGAAGCTTTCCCAAATTTGTTTCCACACGGACTTCGGATAAGGCGAATCCTTTTTGCTTCGCATCTGAAGGTATCCTTGACTTGCTATATATACCCCCTTCTTACCCCAGCCCCAGGAGTCCTCTTCTTCTGTGTGCACCGGAGAAAAGTCAGAAATTGCATCTTTGAGAGCATCTAACTAAGGTTTTAAATGCGTTGGGATTCTAGGAAAAATCCAGCGTTGCCAATTTCCATTGCTGTCCCAATCCGAAATGTCCTAAATTTTCCTGATTCCTTTTGCATATAACCAATCTCTTATCTCAGATATTTCGTTAGCTTCAGCAAGAGGGGGATGTCCCATGACACTGTCTCTCCAAAGCATTGTGTTTTTACCATTCCCAGGAATTCAATACAGGTTGGTTCTGAAAAATTCGATGCCTCTGCTACACAGCTTCCAGGCCTGCGTTCCTTTGGGGAATTTCTCCACTGTAAAGGATTTTATTGGCTGGTTCTTGAGATATTTGGTCTTGAAAATCTGGTTGACTGGGTGATTAGGCTCAGCGTAGAGCTGCCATAATAATTTGCAGCCCAAAGCTAAATTAGCATGCAAAGGATCGCGGATTTGCAAACCTCTTTCAGCGAGAGGATGCTTCACTGTGTCCCAACTTATTAAGTGAAATCTGCTGTTATTTCCGCGGCCACCATTCCACAGAAAATTGCGCATTAGTCTACAGATTTGGTCTGAGATTAGTTTTGGAGCCAACATCAGAGAAGCCTGGTAAGTGGGCAGAGTTGTAAGAACTGATTTGATGAGCGTGGGTTTGCCTCCGATGGTGAGTCAAAAGCATCCCCACGCAACAATCTTCTTCTTGAATTTCGAAATAACTTCCTCCCACAGTTGATTTCTGTTGGAGCCCAGCTTAATTGGGAGGCCCAAGTATTTAATTTTTTCCCAATCTGTGTAACCTGTAAAGCCCAAATCATTTGCAATTTTCTTGATTGCGTGGTGCTCTGAGTTCCATCCATAGACAACGCTTTTCCTTTCACTTATAAGTGCTTCCGAGATGCTGCAGAATTTTTGAAGGAGTTTGATATTCTTGGTGAGGCTCCCCCAAGCATAAGCGAGTCATCGGCAAATAGCGCATGATTCACCGGATCAATTCCTTTCTCGATTCTAATTCCAGGTATGCTGCCATTTTTCTTTTCCAAAGTCAGCTTTCTACTCAAGGAATCAACCATCATAATGTAGAGAAATGGGGATAGAGGACAACCCTGCCTCAAACCCCTGGTGGCTAAAAATAATTTCACTGGTCTTCCATTTACCATGGGGGCAATCCATATCTTCTCTAAACAAGCTTTGATGAGATTGATGAAATGCTGGCTAAATCCAAAGGATGAGAGAACCCTGTACAGGAAAGAGCGATTAACTCTATCAAAAGCGTTGCACATATCAAATTTAATAAGCATACCTTGTTCTTTGCGAGAATGGCTGGAATGCAGAGCTTCCTGGACTTGGATGACATTGTCTAGAATATGTCTTCCTTTCACAAATACCCCTTGAGATGGAGAAATTAATTTTTGTAGCAGAGGTTTGATTCTATTCGCCAGAAGTTTAGCCACAATCTTGTAGGACGCATTGCAAAGTGAGATCAGCCTGTATCTTTCGAAAGAGCCTGGATTTGCTTCCTTGGGGATTAAGGCGAGAAATGTCGAATTTATTATACCACCAACCTTTGCCTTCCTCATGAATCCATGAATCATTCTAAGAAGATCAGGTTTGATTAGCTCCCAGCAGATTCTGTAGAAATGGATTGAAAATCCATCTGGTCCAGGGGCTTTGTCTGGCACCATGGACCAAACAATTTTTGAAATTTATTCTTCCGTGACAGGGCTCAAGAGGGTATCGTTATCATCTGGGCTGACTAGATTCAGAATGTTTGTGAGGAAGAATGAAATGTCCTCCTCGCTCCCGTCCCTATCTGCACTAAGGAGATTTTGAAAGTGCTTCACAGCAGCTACCTTGATTTGATCAAATCCTTTGGATACCTCACCGCTGGATGTAGTGATTTCTGCAATATGGTTTTGTGAAAGGCGAGCCCTGTACTGTATGTGAAAGTATGATGTGTTTCTATCGCCAGCTTTGAGCCACAAGCTGCGAGATTTTAAGCGCCAATATTCTTCCTCACTTCTGAAGGAATTATATGTGCTCCTTTGTGCAGATTTTTCCTTATCTAATTCCATGGAGGAGATATCTTTCTTTTCCAATTCAAATTGAAGTTCTTCCAGCTGATGGACTGCATCTTTCCTCTGGCTGGTGGGGGTTTTTAATGCCTTCTTTATCCATTCTTTTAGGGACTTCTTTGCATTTTTCATTTTTTGTTCCCACAAAAAGCTTGGGGAGCCTGATACCTCTATTCCTTGGGCTGTTTGGATTGCTTCTAAAAACCCTTCTCTTTCAGCCCAGAGAGGGCTGAAGCGAAAAGGCAAATGACCTAAGTCTTCTTCTTCCTTGAAGAAAAGGAGAATTGGTTTGTGGTCCGAAGTGAGTTTTGGAAGAATCTTGGTGAAAGCAATTCTTTTGGCCATCATGATAGAGCTGCTAGTGAGAAATCTGTCCAGCCTTGCTGAAATGTGATTTTCCCCTATTCTATTGTTGGTCCAAGTGTATTCTCCTTTCACTGGCTTAAATTAAACTAAGTCCCACTGGAGAATGAGATCTTCCACTGTGGAGAGGAGGGGATCCCTTGAAAAGGTCCCACCTCTCTTCTCTTTGGGGTCCAAGATTATGTTCAGGTCTCCTCCTATGACTAAATTCTGAGGATTGAGGAGCTCTAGATAATCAGAAAGTGACTTCCAACACTCTTTCTTTTCATCAGAATGCACGGGAACATACATATTGAACAGAGCTAAGGTGAGGTTGCTTGCTGTATGGCGTAGTTCGGTATATATCCAATGTTGGGTTTCATAGGATCTTTCTAGTGAAAAGGAGTTTTTAGACCAGAATATGCCTATTCCTCCAGCTGAACCTCTAGCATTGACTACCTTTCCTGAATCAAATTTCCATTTTGTGTTGCTTGTGTTTAGAAGGAATTCCCCTTCTATTTTTGTCTCTTGGAGCATGAGTATGTCTGTGGATTCCATTTTCAATAAGTCTTTAATAGCCTCTTCCTTAGTGGGATTCCCCAAACCCCTACAGTTCCAAGAGACCCGCTACATAATTTACAACATGTTGGGGTGGGTCCACCTCCCTTAGGAGCCCTTGGTCTAGTATTCCTTCCGAGGTTCATCTTAATGGTGGCTTGACTACCAAGGGTTTTTTGTCTTCTGATTCTTCTTCCTTGGTTTCCTTATTTGATTTCCTCCCAGCTCTCTTTGATGGCCTCTCGAAGGTCTCATCATCCGAAGAGCCCACATTTTTTGTGTTCTTCTTCTTATTTTTAATTATATCTGCATATGAAGGGGAAGAAGTATTTCCTGGGAGCGGGTTTGAAGAATTACCTGGTTTTGGAGAGTCGATGTTGTTCAGCTGGGGAAGACCGTCCCGCTCAGCGTCTGGAGGATCTGGATGTGATTTGAGAGATTCAAAGGGGTTTTTATCTGCCTCGATGCTGGTGGTTTCCTTGCTTCCAGTGATTTGAATGCTTACACTTTCTTGCCCCGATTTGTTCTCTGTCTCTTTGCCTTTGTTTTTATTGTTCTGCCTATTGTTTGCTGATTTCTTTACTTGTTTCCATTGATCTCCTTTTTCTTTCTCTGTTGTCTCCTCATTTTTTTCTTGCAGTATCTTGCGAAGTGCCCGTATTCGTGGCAATGTCGGCATTTGAAGGGGAGCTGCTCGTAGTCAAGCTCCTGGATATGTGTCTAATCCGCAACCGAGAGTTTAATGGCTTCAAGTAATCCGATTTCTAGGTCGACCTCTACACATATTCGGGCGCAGGAGAATTGATCCTTCCTCGGCGCTTGATCTATGTATCTGCCTAAAGCATTTCCAATGGATTGCAGTGAACTCTGGTTCCAGCAGTGGAGGGGAAGGTGTGGGAGACGCACCCACACGGGCACAGCCGTGGGCATGTCCTGTGCTGGATCAAAGTCTGGCGACCATTTATTCAAGTAAAGCCCTTGAGGGCCCATGAAATATGGCCCGTTTCTAAAGATCAGGCTTCTATCTTCCGCGTTATCAAACACAAAAACAAAGAACCCTTTGCCAACGAAGTGACTTTTTATGCCTTTCGTGACGAGAGGTATCCAGTTCTGTTTAACCCAATCTTCGACTACTTTCGGGGAAGTAACTTAACCAACTAAGGCCAGTTCTCGTGAATTGGCTGTGAGGCTCTTTCATGTTCACGCTCGTTATGCAAGTTTTCCTCCACGCATACACTGCAGATGTTTTCAATTTTTTCGACAAAATCGGTCGAGACCGAGGATGGGAATTTCCGCCATCGCGATGAGGAGATCCGAATGCGCCCAAGTCAAGCAGAGAGAGGCTCTTCGTGGCCACCATCCATACCGCAGGGACCGGCCGATGAGGAAGGCCAGCTTCGGGGTGACCATAGGGTGTGCGATTGGTGGCCTTCAATTGACAGCGCAAAAATTTTCGAGAAAAAGTGAATTGCATAAGAGAACAACATAAATTCTATTTAAAATATTTTTAGCATGATCAAAATTAATTAGTGGTAAACACAAAGATACAGCAAATTATACAAGGAAATTTTAGATTATTAAATATTAAAATATATTAAAATAAATATTAAAATATATATTAAAATAAAATTGGTTATGTAAATTAAAATATAAAATGATTTTTAAAACTGATAGAAAATTTTTAGTTAAATTGATCATTAAAACTGGGTCAAAAGAATATAATAATAAGAATTGAGAATCAAGAAATTAAAAGAACCATTAATGTAAATATAATTTTTTAGAAATTATAATTTCCCATTTTTATATTGAATAAAAAATTAATTAAGAAAAATGAGATGAATTAAAAAAGAAAAGAAAAGAAAGCTAATTAAAAATCAAATTAAACTAAACTAAAAAATCAATGAGAAGAAATAATAATTAGATTAAACTAAATAATAATAAAATAAACAATTAAATAAATTAAATTAAATTAAATAAATATCACGAAGTGCAAGAGAGAATACTCATTTCATTAAATTTGAATAATGCTAGATCGATAACTAAAGTTCCAAAGTCCTATGATACTTTATAAAAATTTTGCAATCATAGAATTTGACAATTAAAACCATCCAAACGTGAAATTGATGGAAAATAACAAACTTAGAAATTCACCATGATTACATATCATTAACACTATTTCAAGCACATGTCCATCTTTTAAAGATATTTTATTTACAAACTATATTAGTACCCTAAACATCAGCGTTTCCTCTCACAAGATAAAACGTAACACTCTTAAATTTTTTTTTTTTCAAGCGGCGTATACAAAAGGGAATAAATAAAAGCCAATGACTATAACTAGAACTTCTAAAATATCAATTTCTATTTGGACATAGAATTTAGCTATATCTTTATTCATAAGGAATTAATTAAAGCAGAGTATAATAGAGAAAAAATTATATCTGGAACACAATAGAATTTAGCTACATATTTATCCATAAGGGATTAATTAAACCAAAGTATAATAGAGAAGAAATTATACTTGGAACACAATAGTTCAACTTTGTGCAACAACTTTTCTTACCAACTCCTACAAACTAGTCAAATTCACCACCCAACCATATCTAAGGGAAGTCGTTTTCCCTGGAACCCCTAAGCTACATGAGCTCACAACTAGTACAAACTTCAAAAAAAGTCAAGAATGTCGGGAAACTAAGGAATACCTCTTATCTTCCTCTCACACTATTCAAACTCCATCAACTAAGTTAATTTCCATGGATTTTTTTTTATAAAGTTTTACAGAATTATTTTAACAAAATTTCATTAGCCTTCCCCTTGTCTCCCCTCCTGGGTAAAAATGTTCAATATTTATAAACATAGAATGGAGTGAAAACTCACACCTTCATGCAAAAATCACTTATATTTTTAATTTACAATATTTCATATTATTCACCACCCTCTAGGTGGCACTTCCCCAATTTTTTTATTTTTAAATTTACTAAATTACGTAATTTTCATCCATGTGTCTATTCAAGGTTTTTCTTATTATTTATTTTTCAAAAATAAATAATTACTATGGAAATTTCTTGTCATTTATTTTATAAAACCAAGTAATTGATTTATTGTATTAAAACCTAATTTATTATAAAACTAAGTAATCAATATATCGTATTAAAAAATATTTATTTTAAATACCAATCTAAAGAGGGTAAATTGAATTTTATCCAACTCAAGATTTAATTAAGATTAATTCCCTAGGTTGATATAAGCCCTTGAGTGGTGTTTCTTTGTCAGAGAATATGGATTCCACACCCCTATTGTGCACTTATCATGACACATTATGGCTCCATGTCCTAGTAGAATCAAAACTCCACACCTTGATCTATTCCAAAATGTTAGGACTCCATGCCCTAAACTTTGTATCAACATACTTATTGTGAGCTCATACACATCTAATGATATATTGGCAAAGGTCTTGTTTCCAAAACCTGCACACATCATAACTCCATAGATTAAAAACATCAATTAAAACTCATAATGAATTAATTCAATCACACTTTACCCAAACGTATAAATGACCTCCAAAGTCATTCATTATTTGAGCATACCTCTCAGCAGGTAACTAAGTTCCTTTCCAAATCATGCTAAATACAAGGTTAAGCATGCATAATAATATCATAGATCATCAACAAGATTATGGTTGGTTAACTATTCCACATAGTAACTCCCATTCATATTTCACAATCGCATGCCATAAGCTAGATATAAAACAAAGTAGATATAATATTACACATTTTTTCACATAATCACACATAAGATGAGATATAAACATGTAATATATACAATAATGTTCCCCAATCAAGTAATTAATATAAGTCCACAAAATATACATTTTCCATACATAATTTGTCAAAAATCACCCTCATTAGGGTCACAAAACTGTATCACGAAAAATAGGACACTACACCACAGGTCCCAAGGAAGTGTGCAAACTAAACAATGGGAGAGCATAGATTGCACAACTTTGTATAATGGGTGAGGCAAACAATAGAGTGCACAATTTGGAGAGAACAAGAACAATACAATGTAAAATAGCTTATTTTTGTGGTGTAAACCACCCAAATTCAGTGGATAATGTTTGCATGCACCAGGGTCTTGGCATAACATGGTGTATTGGTATAGTCATGTGAAATTGTTGTATTGGTATATTTCTCTTATGAAGGGATATCATGTTTGGTTTCTTGTAACACTTTGTAACTATTATAGAGTTCTTGAGCAAGTTGGGATTCCCATGTGAAAGCTACTTGTGCTCCAAATTTTTTGTTGCATCCTTTGTATTTGGCATGGATAAATGGTTAAGTTTTAAACTGTTGAGTAATAAGACTTAATCTAAAAATGAAATAAGTAGGTGTAGGAATAATATAGATTTGGTTTTTTTAGTGTGGGCATACTCTCGAGTTGGAATGGTTGTGGTGCTACATGCCCAAAGTTCAATAGAGTGCCCATAAATGTGCGGGTCCTCTCATGTGTTGATAAGTGGTATTAGAGTAGGTTTACTCTTTAGTAGTTATGTGACACTTGATTGAGGAGCAATATTGAGACAATTAGTATTTGGTTGAGATCACATAATAACATGGGCATGTGCTAGACTTGATTGGGTGGGCTCATAATTAAATCTTTTGTATAATAAAACATAATTTCCATATTCATGTTATAATTTTCCTATTTTTTATTATATTATTTTTGAGATAATTATTTTTTCTTTTAAATTTTATTATATATATATATATATAAAATAAAATTTAAAAGAAAAAATAATTATCTAAAAAATAATATAATAAAAAATAAAAAATAAATATTTACTTAAAAAAATATCTCTACCTTTTTTATTTTAATTATATAAAAAATATAATAAACGTTAAAGATTCCCACCATGTAATTTTTAAAATTAGTAATTAATTATTTTCCACAACATTAATATTCCCTTTTAAAATATTATGTTGACCTTATATAACATCCACTTAAGTGTATCAAATTGATACTTTTCTATATTTTTAGTCCCTACCCCTTCGAGGGCTGTAGGGACTATTGTAATTAATTTTATCGATTTTTTATTATTTTGCACAAAAAATAAGCTAGAAACCAAGCTAATTAACCTAATTTTTTTTTTCTAAGTAAAGCTAATTCTATTATATCATATTTAACAAAAAGTTACAAGGCACGTTCTGAGTAATGGACAAGTCCATTCCAGAGGGATAATTTAGGAGTTTGCTGCCAAGAAATAGACTGCCCCAATAGGGGAAACCGATCCTTAGAGACCACAGAGATAATGCTCCCCAAAACGGGAAACCAGCAGAGAGAATTTTCAAAAATGAGCAAAAAAAGCAGAGTATATCTTTCCTAGACTTGAACATGCTGAAAATAACTGAAATGGAAAATCTAAGGAGGACCTCCATGCTTGTTGCTGGGGGAAGGAGCTTCTTCCAGAATTCTGCAGACATAGCCAAAGTCCATAGTGTCAAAGCTGGACACATTTACAGCAGGAGAAGAACGTGGCGAGGCTGGGAGACCAAGACGCTCCACCGGGGTGTCCAGCGGCTGGTCATACCAAGGAGAGGCTTCACACACCTGGGGGCGGTCAGAACTACCGTCACTCTTCTACTTCTGGATGTCTTCAACGTTCGGGTCCAAGATGCCATCGTTGGAGTCGCCACTGCTGCTGGAAGAGGGATGCACGGGAAGAGCTTTCATTCTCCACGGGATAAAAGCCAGTTCCTCAGAGATAGTGGATTTATGAGCTCTTTTTTTGCTGTGGGAGGTGGATGGGAGGAGGGCAGAGGCGGGAAACTGCATGGACAGCTGCACGTTCAGGATAGCAGGAGGGGGAATGTCAGGTGAATTCCAGGTTAAGGAGGAAGGATTCAAAGCGTGGTTGAGGGAGAGAGACAGAGGCGGGCGAGAGGGAAGGCCCCGCCCCCCTTCCCTCCGACACTGCAATCTGTGACGATGGGGCATGATGGTGCAAGAGGGGGAAGCACTGAAGCGGAGGAGGGGGAAGGCAGAAGCAGGGGAGGAGCTGCAAAAATCAAGAATAGAGGGGGGGACGCGGCTAAGCTTCTGAGACAGGGCCACAACAATGGAGAGGAATGCAATAAGAAAACAGTCGAGCCATAATGTGGAGGGAGAAGCTGGGGTGGTGAACTTAATGGCCATGCCATGAATTAATGCGGGGGCTTCCTGGTACGTCGCCTCAAGGGTGGCGGGGGAGGCTTTAATGGCCATCTCATGCCAACATTTAAGGTTGTGGGAGACCCAATGGAGGATCATGTGGGAGCGCCGTGTGTTCGTCCACATGGCCGCCCCATGTCTTCTAACAAGCACCCACATCCGGGGAATTAACCTAAATTTTTAAGGTTATATTCTATAAATAATTTTTTTCAACCAATAAGAAAATTCCAGTCGTTATTTCAACCACTAAGAAGTGTAGATATCTTATTTGGCTTCATATTAAAGAAAGATATGGGAAAAATTAGCATAAATATCAATTCATGTATAAAGTTTCAATTTCAATTAACTAATGCTAACATTAGTTAACATTTATATGTGAACATTTTATGTTGAAAATACATGAACATATCTTTTATAAAGGGTGACACTACTAACACTAACCTCATGTGTAAACATACACATGGATCACGATTATTACTACACTTGTCAATACTGTCACTGCTGTCAACCACCACTTCTTGGTGAGTAATGACCCTGAGCTATTGTATTGGTGCTTTTCATCTACTTCTGTGTCTATTTTTGAGCCAATTGGTCCTGCCCTAGTAAAGCTCTTAACCGACACAATAATATACACTACTGATGTATGATTTCCAAAGCTCTTGGATATTTAATATGATAAAAGGCACATGTGATTTTCAAAGCTTTTGGGTCTTTAAGCCATATCAGATTAAACATAAAATAAGAGGGATTTTGAGTTAGTGTGTGATTAAATTATTTCATTTAACCTTACATAGTTACAATACAAGTAATATGGAAATATCAATCCTATCTGAATAACGATGATCATGGACTAAGTTGCTGAATCTAACTTTGATATGTAATCCTGAGGTGTACTTGAAAAAATTAACTTGTTGTAATCTTACCAGAGTCATCGTAGCCTAGGGTGAAGATAAATAGAGTTTGATTTAGATGTCATCTCTACAACTTGCACAACTTACTTTTTTTCTAATCCTTGCACTAGGACAAGTGGTTAGCCATATACTTGGTGTATTTGAAACTATTTATGTCTCTAGGAGAGATTAAATCTATATATGTGGCTCTCTATATTTATGTGCAAGGTATGTGGGCCTGCATTGTTGATTGACCAAATGAGTTAGGGCTAAAGATGTTCCTACAATCTTATAATGTCATAAGGATTAAAGTTAGCATGTCATAAGGATTAAAATTAGCAATTTCACAAGCCATGACACGATTTAGCAAGCTAGGAATAAAGGAGAGGAAAAACCAGTGTTTACATGTGGAGTAATTGCAATCACAAATCTTAATAAGTATTTGTCTTCACAAATATTCAGGTAAGTATTTCCAATGTGTCATATAAATATGTAAACTATGGGAAGAAGTTATCTTACCTTTTATTCATATCATGGGATCTTGTCAGGTACATGATAATATCTCAATTACCATTACAAAAATTTATTTATAACTATTTGGAGATATGACTCTATGCTTGCAAGGGTGACATTGGCATGTGTGAAGGGAACATCTCCATTAATTTCCATTCTAAGAACATTCGTCTAGGCCTTCACTTTCAACAATTCCTCCAAAACCCCCACAAGATTTGTGACTAAGATAGGTGACATGTTCTCTAAGTTGTAAATCCTAAGTTGGGTGGGGCCTTTCTTCTTTTCTATAGTTCCCATGATCTTATTTGTAGTGTTCAGAGCACCAAAAAAACCCTTGACAATGTCATAAATGTATGTGAAGTCCCTTTCCACATCAACTTGTTTTGGACCTTGGAAGATTGTACTAGTATTTCCTTGAAGTATATCCTTTGTGAAAAATAAGTATGATATATCAATCCTTCCACAAGGTCAATAAATAGTGACGAAGTTAAGACCTGTGATGGAGAGCCGATAGATGTGAATATGAGTGTGAGAAATCACTTCCCCTATCTTTGAAGTTACATAGAGAGTAACAAGATAATTTTTCTATCTTGTTCAGAAAAAAGGCTTTCATTATTCAAACCATATACTAATCTTGAAGAGCCCAAAAAATAATAGGTTGTGGGTTTGTAGACTCATAGATCTCAAACAAATTAGCCATTCCCATAATTTTCCTATGGACATATGAGTTGGGATTCTCCATGACATACCTAACCCTAACCCGTGCAACCAAGACCAACCTGTACCTTTTGCAACATCAAACATCTTCAACATAAAGCTAGAAAACTCACAGGTCAGAGGCCTCAAGCTTTCTAGGAACGAGGCCCACAAAATTATATAGGATTACTATATAAGCATTCTTGGGTTGACCTTCTCTTATCAGCTTAACCCTTACATATGTATCCGACTTGGCGAATTAGTGAGTTGCTTTATACCTTGTCTGGTACCTTTCATTGTTTGGAGATGCTCCCTCCTGTAAAGCTTATTATCCAGTTCTCGAAAGAGAAAATCCTTAACTTGGTGCTAAATTTTAGGGTTCTCCGACAAAAAGTTACCCTCCATTGAATATACTCACTGATTCAAAGAAGAGTAGGTATTGTCTACTATGACTTGACTAGAGCCTTCCTCATCGAATGCCAACTTTTCAATCTATCCTTTATGCAGAGTAACTAGATATGACATCGTAACAAATCTCTTGTTTTTGTTGTCCATCATGTATCTTGGATTATCAAAAGATAGATGAGTGGTAAAATAGTGGGCCTACAAGGTCACAAGTGGTGATTTATATTTAATTCAATTATCAATCAAAACTTAATAATATTTGTGTATATATTTGCATACATTACACCTGTTTTTTGAAAAAGGCTTAAACACTAGAAAATTTGGCCCAATTTCTGATGGCCACTTTGTCGCTATTCCGACACATAGTCGTCGCAAGAGCGATAGTTCGAGGACGGGCAAAATTTGGTTTTCCATTACGTCGCAATTCCGACGCACTGATAAAGTGTCGCACTACCGACACTTTTTCCATCGCTTCCAAACAAGCGTCGCTCTTCCGACATTTCCCAAGCCATCGCGCTTCCGACGTTTGTAAACTGTCGCAATTCCGATGAAATGTGGTCCGATGTTTTGAATGTCGCTCTTCCGACGTTTGTAGACTGTCGCAATTCTGACGAAATGTGGTCCGACGTTTTGAACGTCGCTCTTCCGATGTTTGTAAACTGTTGCAATTCTGACGAAATGTGGTCCAACGTTTTGAACGTTGCTCTTCCGACGTTTTTAAGCTGTCGCAATTTCGACGCCGTACAAAAGTGTTGCAAGACCGACGCATTGCAAAAGTGTCGCAAGACTGATGCATCCCAGAAGCGTCGCAATACCGACGCATTCCAAAAGCGTCGCAATACCGACCCTAGGAAGAATTGTCGCACTATCGACGGACTTCACAAGACCGACGGAAATCATTCAAGACGTCGGAAGACCGACGCTTACAAAGCGTCGGTATACCGACGGAGGGTTCAATTTAAAAAAAAAAAATGAAACTTTAAAACAAGACAGTAAATCTCCAATATTTGTTATGAATTGTGGGCGTTCCAATGACCGTGAAATATTAATATAATAAACCACCCCGCAACGCTTCGACTATAAACAATCATATAAACATGGCTCTATATTTCAAAAAACAGGTTTAAAATAGAAACAGGGCAACATTTTTTTTTTCCAATTTTTATGAACATAATTCGACCGTGAAATATTAATATAATAAACCACCCCGCAACGCTTTGAATATAAACAATCATTTTTTTTTCACAAGAGAAAAATCACTGTTTTGAATATATTATATGAAGAAAAACAGTCCATGAGGTCATTAAATTTTCACATCTGAAGATTGGAACCCAAATATCCATCCAGAAAAGTGGAAGTCCCACCCCAGACAATGATAGAAAAATACCCCATGTCACATACAGGGACATGATATAAAACCCAGTAATGGTCCACATGGAGATTATCGACAATCTGAGAAAGCATCCAAATATGCCGGAGGCATCTATAAGAAAGTGAAATAGCAGTATGTAGAATAGTAAAGCAACAGATAGAGTACCGACGTCCATTGTTCCAAATACAAATTAAAGTACCCAAAATCCTTGAACAAAGAAAAACGATAATCATGTGAGGAGTGTGATATGTCCAAAATATAAAAATATCATCAGACCATATCAATAAACCAACAACATAGACCAGCATCGCTAGTTTTAAAGGCAGAGTGATAACCTGTCAACAAATAAAATAATATCATAAAGCGGATATAGGAAATGTGCAAAGACATGTACTTTTGATATACGCCTCACACAGAAAGCATCCATGATAGAGAAAAAATATGTATAAACCCAGGGTCGATTTTATGTTCTGGCTCGCTTGTTCCCGGAAATAAAAACCATCTGCAAAAACCCAGGCTCGCTTGATTCCAAATTTGGTAACCATCTGTTGCATCCGAGATGTAAGGTGTTGGCCACCTATAAAATTTGTTCTATCAAAAGGTGGCCAAAACATTGTTGGAGCCTTCAAGAAACAGATTTTATGCACAATTTTATCTCTTGAAGCCTCTTGAAGACATCATCTCCTCTGTTTCAAATTGTTCATTACTGTTCCCATTTCAAAGCTCAGAAAATTCTGCTGATTTCAAAGAGAAAGACTGCTACAGAAAATCCTTTTTCCTTTTTTTCTCCATCTTAGAACTAACCTTCATTTTGCTTCCTCTTTCTTCATAAAATTCCTCATCTTTCCTTTATTTCATTTCCTCCTTCATAAAAAACCACCTTGCATAGTTTAAAACTCCTTTTTTAAACTATATCGAAACTCTCAAAACCCTTGAAAAGCATTGAAAACTTCATAATAATCACATTTTTTATATTATGGATTCAAGCCCCCTTGGGCTAGGTCCTTAACCGTTTCCACTACATACGCCTTGGTGCTGGAACTAAGCGCTAGCCATCCAAGCACTTATCGCATTGCTCGACGCCGATTAGCCCTGTGCATAAGCCCCTGGCCATATTATCTTCCATAAACCCACAACCCGGCAGACGGGCGTCGAACCGTATTGCAAATATTTTTCTGCCCCAAAGTTTAAACCTTTGTTATAAATAATTTTTCGGGTTTTTAATGTGTTTTTTCATTTTATTAAAAAGAAAAACCAGGCGGGATTCATCGCATCGCTTTTGTGAGGGCAGCGGTTTTTTTCGTTTGGCAGCGATTCCATTCAGCGACTGACACGTGGCCTCGAGCACTATTGGAAAACCGCCGCTCATCGCACGTTAAATTTTGACTGTGGACCCAGCGCGATATTGATGTGCGTCGTTCGATCTGAGGCCGCTCATCGGACGGTGATCGTGCTTGGAAGAAGCCTGACAGTTAACCACGGATACGGCGCGGTCATTTAAGAATCTCCGCCGTCAATCTGATCTACAGATTGACGGTCCACAAT
Organism: Pinus albicaulis; assembly: GCA_034641835.2. NCBI lineage: Eukaryota > Viridiplantae > Streptophyta > Pinopsida > Pinales > Pinaceae > Pinus > Pinus albicaulis. Next base: position 53,933 of record JAXQQM020071629.1, read on the forward strand.
TAATTGCCCTGATTCCTTTGCTTTGACCTTCCACCCTCGCTCCCGACCGTCGATCTTTGTGCGATCGACGGCTCAGATTTAAATTTTTCTTCCGCCTTCCCTTTGAATTCCTCTGATCAATCTCAACCATTGGATGATGCCATCCAACGGCCATGCTCCCTCCACGTGCCTTCTGAAGCAGTCAACCTACACATGCAGGGTTTTATAACATTTGTTTGTATTTTTGCAGGATTTAATGGTTTTTCCACGATGCTGAAGAAAATTCACAGGCTGAGGATGACGATCCTCCCACCTTCGATTCACCAGAGAAAATCATTCACAAGGTTTAAAATTCACGTTTCATCGGTATTTCATGAGGCATTGATGCCATTCGATCCTTATACAACCCTGCGCACCAAAAAACACAATTAATCAAGCACCAATCAAAGAGTATCAGTGTCGAAGACAAAACACACCACAAACAGGAGATTGAAGACCTAAAACATAGATCTCAAGTAAATTAAAGGTGTTTTAGGGAAAGACAAAGACATCTGTCGAGCCGAGAAAGTCTCCACCACCATAAGCAGAGGCCAATTGAACCCTCTCCAGCTCCTAAAGACACCTGCAGCCTCACATGAATCAAAGAAGTTTTAGTCAGTACCAGAACAAGAAGTGTTGCCTAAAGACAGCTGAACAATTAATGCAAATCAAAGATCTTATCCCTAAATTGTCGGCAAAACTATTTTTAAAGATTAAGAACAACCCAGAAGCATATCCTTTTCAATCATTAGACCTCGAAAGGCAGAAACAGAGTTATGAAGGAGAATTAGAAATGATTACATTCCCGCATTATGCCTTGCCTGGTTCCCAAAGGCCAGGAATTGCACTGGTTACATAATTAATGATACTTGACCCCTGGGAAATCCTCCCACCCCCTCATTCTTCTATAAATACTTCTGAAGAAGATGAGCCAATGTTGGTCTCTGGACATCTGACTGTATGTAATAGTTCTCTCAAGTTACTGATTCTCTGTGTGCAATTTGAAGATACATAAGCTGATATGAGAATTTTGAAGTTGTAGAGACCCACCGGGCTTGCTAATTGTAACTGGTTTGAACATCAAATATAAGCTGCTGATTCATGGGATCCTGATTTGTGTTAATGGTGATGTGTTCCTCACTGTCAATTGTTATTTTCTTTAATGTTTTCACTTTGTTCACTTTCTCTGATATGGAACAACAAACATAGAGCTAGGACTTACTCTCAACAGTACCCTACTCTTACTGAAAGCTTTATTTTCTATGTTTTCTTCATTTGAAAGTTCTCTTGAAAGAGTATATTAAATCAGGTTGGTTTCAAAGCAATTTCCTGATCTAGATTTCTCTTTGTGATGATTATCTGCGTTTTCCTTTAGAATATGCTGAAAGCAGGTTGGTTTCGAAGCAATCATCCGATCTTAAGCTATTCTAATTGTTTTAAAAATGTTTTTAACTGAAAGTAGTTCAATGCATGGTAGTTTAAAAACACTTACCTGATCTCAGAATACTTTTGTGTTTTGTTTCTCTAAGTACATGCCAAAGCAAGATAGTTTTAAAGCACTTACTTGATCTTAGGCTGTTCACTGTTCTTCATTTGTGTTCTCCATTTCCTATCTGTTTCATTCCATACAATCAACTTAAGAGATCCTTTGACATAAGTGACTTGCCCCATGGATCCTTCTTGAAACTTGTTGTCCAATTAAAATCCTCATATGACTCCATAGCCCAATGGGTTAAGCTATTTTTTTCCCTTTCTATCAGCCGAATCATTCCTTCATTTGCATACATCTTCACCCTTTATTATGAAATGCCTTCACCTTCATCATGTCTTTGCCCAACTAAAACAAACAAAACAAACCCATGCTCTTCATAACTAGCCTAATATCACATTTCAGGCTTTAAAGATCATATCTTTAAACTCATTCATAGAGAGATCCCTCTCTGGATTCAGGAGGGCTAGATACTTGAATCCCAAAGTGGTTTGATGTTGTCTTATCTTTTGGTTTTTGTCAATGGCCAAAACATAGGAACCCCAACATAATGGCGACTCCACTGGGGAATCTCAATTGAATTTTCACCTTAGGTTCCCTTAAAAGCTTCATAAAACCTTGTGAGTAGAAAGTAGCCTTTTCAAGAAATACCAAAGAATGGTAATCATGATGAAACTTGTTTGAGTCAGTGACAAACTAGGCAAACCCTAGGATTCTCATAAGACTTTATCTAACCTTGAAAAATAAGCTAGCTTAGCCATAAGAGTAGACTGTCTTTGTCTCATAACCGTAGCTAAGTTTTGAAATAGAGTTAGCATATTCTTAACAACCACTAGAACTTAAAAAATCAAAAAATAGTTCATATTGGTATTCAATAAAACATGGTAGTGGACCATAACACCTTTTACCTCCAAAAGAGCTAAAAACTTCCACTTGGCGACTCCACAACCCTGCAGACCTTAAGACTCTACTGGGAGGACTCATAATCATTATAAAACCATTCAAACTCAGTAAGAGGGCTTTAGGATTAAAGTTCTGTTAGCAAAAGATCAGTTAAAACGCTCACAGATTGTCATATTTGGTTAACACTTTTTGTTTTTTAGTTAGGTCTAAAAAACACATCATAGTGGCTTCTAGAAAGACTCACACTAGAGCCTATCCTGACCCTGATCCACCTGAGATAGTTGACAATACAGAAAGTATCTTTAGGAGGTATCCTAGGATTAAATTATCAACTGTTCTCAGATCACCCTTAAGAGATAATTCAGTTCCTGAAAATCTTTTAGCTCTACAACAATCAAAAGTTGACTTAGTGAATCCCTTTAGAACTAGGTCTCTTGGTGACTTAGATCAGTTAGATTCTGAGTCTTCACTTTCATCTCCTGAAACAAGTGAAAATCCTGGTAGCAGAGAAACAACACCTCCTGATTCACATTTCCTTCACAACTTAGGTGTCTCTCATCCAAGATCAGCTCAGCAATCTATTCCTGGTCCATCCATTTCTGCTCACCCTAAACCCACTGTTCAAACCACCCCACTTCAGCCCACTTTCCTTCATGTTAATCCACCTCTTGTAAATCCACCTCCACCACATATCATGGCAGCATGGTATGATCCCTTAGTCCTTCCTGTACCATTAGTCAATCTTCCGCAGGACTATCAGTCTAAAATTCCATTATATGATGCTAGCAATGCTACAATTGCATCACAACATATGGATAAAATGAATGACTACTTTGACCGAAATGAAATTGATGATGATTCTGTCAAGCTTAGATTATTTTCTCAAAGCTTAGGAGGGGAAGTTAGAAAATGGTTTAAAGGCTTAACCCCTCATAGTATCAATGATCTCCAAGCCTTTCATCAGACATTCTTAAACAAATGGGAAGTAAAGAAAAACCATCTCCAAGTCCTTTCAGATTACAAGAACCTCCATAGAGACATGGGGGAAAGTGTACAAGCTTATTGTACCAGATTTAATAGTGTATATAATGCACTTTCCCCAGATCTAAAACCTCCACAAGGCTCAGCTTTAAAAAAATTTCCTGAAGGTTTTGACCCTGAGATGGCCTATCAGTTGAGAGAGAGAGATCTTGCAACTCTTGAAGAAATGCAAAAAGGTGCTCTTGCTGTAGAAGTAAACTTGATGGAGAAGAGAGCGAGAATGAAAAATGAAAAGAGAGTGTCCTTTAGAGAGGAATCTACACCCTCTACTTCCAACTAAAAAATGGAGAGAATGATGGAGGAAATGATGAAGAAAATGAGCATCCTTGAGAGAGCACAAGCCAGTCAAAACCAAACTGCTCCTCAAAACAAAAACCAGAATCAGAATTTTAGAAGGAACCAACCTCCAAACAGACCTAGGGAAGATGATCAACAGATCACTCCTCCCTTTCATCAAAACTATATAAGTGAGGTTGAGGAAACAAATGAGATAACAGAGGAAGATGATATCAACATGCTGGGGGTATATAATGATGACTTTGAGATTCATTATGATAGAAAACAAGGTCTTCATACCCCTTATGATGACAACAGAGATGATGATGAAAGTTGTTTTCAAGACATGGAAAATGCCATCATAGAGTCTCAAAAAGAATATGAACTTAGAAGCAAAACCAGTCAACAAAATCCCAACACCAAAACCTCTGAAAAATCTTCACAAAAAAAACACTACAACCAAGCCTAAAATTGTCAAAGAAAAGGATAAAACAGTGGTTGTAAATTCTGATAAAGGTAGAGAGAAAGGCACTCAAAACAATGAAAAACAGAGTGCGGAAATTAGTAGTACTACCACTTCAGCTAGTACTCCTGTTAAAACCATTTTGTCAAATACGAATAGAACAAATTAGCAAGCTGATGTTGCTGATAGATTGGCAGATAGTAAGGCTGAGACAAGTTCTTCAAAGAAACAAATTCCTTTCAGCCTAGAGCAGGAAATTTCAAAGATCAAAATCTCGGTTCCCCTGACTGAGTTGGCTGCCCAGAATGTATATAGGACCCAAATTTTGAAGGCTTTAAATATTGAGGATAATAATGACGCAGTCAGTCTTAATGATGACTAGCCAGAGCTCATTTTTGGTCCTAAGATTGAAGGTATATATCAAGAGGGACCCGTTCCTCCCTTTTATGTGAGTTTGAATGTTCATGACAAAATCCTGCATAATGCTATGCATGACTCTGGAGCCTCGCACAACCTTATGCCAAAGGTGATAATGGAAAGTCTAGGACTAGAAATAACCAGACCTTACAAGGATTTATATTCTTTTGATTCTAGCAGAGTGAAGTGCCTTGGCCTAATCAAATACCTTTGTGTGAGTTTGACCCAAATCCCAGCCAAGTGCATGGTGATGGATGTTGTGGTGGCTAATGTGCCTCCTAAGTATGGCATGTTGTTGTCAAGATCATGGGGTGCCAAGCTGCAAGGTACCATACAGATGGATGGGACATATGCCACTATCCCTGTCTTTAGCCAGCTTAGAAGACTATACAAAGAGGCACACATGAGATTCATGGTCAGTAGCTCAGAAAAGCCTGAAAATTCCCCCATTTATTCTGTCCATACAGACCTGGATTCATTTATCTTTTACAATAATGAATCCACAAAGGAGTCAGAGCCAGAACACAACGACTCAGATAACCAGTTAGATGCCCCTAATCTAGAAATGATGGCAGTTCTAGATATGGAAGAAAACGAGAGAGAAACTTCTGAATAGTGCGTTGAAACGACAAACTAGAGTGAAAAAAGCGAAGATGGAAAACAAAAGACTACCCCTCACACTCAACTCCATGAAAATCCTGAGGAACGAGACCCAACACAAAATGTTGCGGATCCCAGAATAGTACATAATGATGAACAAGGAAATAGGGATGAAAATGATGTTAGCCCTACAAGAAATCCCTTATGGTGCATGAACTTTGACGGGTCTTGCACTAAAAAGAGTGCGAGAGTTGGGGTATGGTTGGTCGACACTGAAAACAATTACTCCGAAAGCCATGCTTTCAGGCTAGATTTCAAATGCACTAACAACATCGCAAAGTATGAGGCTCTCATCCTAGGATTGTGTCTATTAAAAGAACTGGGAGCCAAGAAGATAATTTTTCAGGGAGACTCAGAATTAGTCATCAAAAAAATAAATGGAGAGTATGCCGTTAAGCATCCTAGACTAAAGGTATACCGAAATAATGCCATAGATTTCCTGAACATGTTTACAAAATATGAGCTTGTGTTTGTCCCAAGGAGTCAAAACATAATTGCAAATGGGCTGGCCTGCGCTACTAGTTCATGTCAAGAATCACCTGGTGATAAACAGATCATCATTCAAAAAAAATATAGACCTGCAGTGCCAGATAATGAAAAATATTGGCAGGTCTTTAAGGGCGATAAGCAGATAGAGAATTTCCTGCTTGGCAGGAACAAATTTGAGTTATCTGGTTCACATTCTAAATCCGACGAAAATTGCCTCAACAAAGAGTCCCCTGAGGGAGATAAACTATCCGGTTCTGTAAAAATCAACATGTTAACTAAAAAACTTGGAACTCACACTAAAGAGTACGAGGACGCAGAAAATGAAGACAAAGAGGTATTTCCGTCAAAGGACAAGAACATACCTAGGGGGTTAGCACCTTTATAAGACCTATTTGATTTTAACGACGTAGCAAAGAAACCCACTGTAGAATACACAGAGTCTGATGTCGAGGAATGCAACATAGGCACAAAGGATAAGACTAAAATGATTAAATTAGCTAGGTCCTTGCCAGCAAACATGAAAAAGAAATACATTGACCTATTTAAAGAGTTTTTTGATGTGTTTACCTGGAGCTATGAAGTCTTAAAGACCTATAATACAAAAATCATCCAGCACAAGATCCCATTGAAAGAAAACCAAAAACCCTTTAGGCAAAAACTGCGTCGAATTAATCCAATACAACTACCTCTAGTAGAAAAGGAAATCAAGAAAATGTATGAGGCAGGAATCATAGTGCCTGTGAGGTTTTCAGATTGGGTTTCTAACCTTGTAGCTGTGAGGAAAAAGGCAGGATAAATCAGATTGTGTATTGATTTCAGAAACCTTAACAGAGCCTCCCTAAAGGACAATTACCCTTTACCCAAAATGGAACACATCCTACAAAGGGTAGTTGGTTCAAAGAGGATTTCTCTGTTAGATGGTTTTTCAGGGTATAACCAAGTTTTAGTACTCCCAGAAGACCAACTCAAGACAGCTTTCACGACTCCCTGGGGCACTCTCATGTATGTGAAAATGCCATTTGGATTAATGAATGCTGGGGATACTTTCCAAAGGGCCATGGACATTAAATTTTCAGAGGAGATAGGGCACTTCATTGTAATTTACCTTGATGAGATAACAGTTTATTCCAAAACGGATGAAGAGCACCTTAAACATCTAAGAAAGGTCTTGGAAAAGTGCAGAAGGTTTGGATTATCTTTAAATCCCAAAAAGACAGTGTTTGGCCTTCAAGAAGGTAAACTCCTCGGCCATATTATATCAGAATAGGGGATTAAAATAGATCCAAAAAGAGTTGAGGGAATACTACAGATTAGCCAACCAAGGAACATAAAAGAATTACAATCCTTTATTGGAAATATTAACTTCTTGAGGAGGTTTATTCTCAACTTAGCAGAGCTCCTTAGAAACATGACTAATATGCTCAAGAAAGAAGTAGGAGTGAAGTGGACTGTAGAAGCCAAAAGATCTTTTGAATTGGTAAAACATGCACTCACCCGGGCACCTGTCCTAATCAACCCTGACTTTTCAAAGGATTTACTTATTTTTTCCTTTGCCTCAGAGCATACTGTGGCTGCAGTCCTGTTGAAGAAAAATCCAGAGGGACAGGAACAGCCTATTTCTTTTTTTAGCAAGGCTTTGAGGGATGCACCCTTGAAATATAAAATAATGGAAAAACAGGCCTATGCTTTGGTAAAGGCCTTAAAGGATTTTAGGATGTATATTCTGCATTCCCAAATCATTGCCTATGTGCCTAATATAGTGGTAAAAGACATCTTGTCACAAGACCCAGATGGAAAGAGGGGCAAATGGATTGCTACAATATTAGAGTATGATTTGGAAATCAAACCCACAAAACTCATTAAAGGTCAAGGCTTAGCTCAATTAATGGCTGAATCTAATCTACAAGCCCTTGAAATTAACATGGTAGATGCCTTGGATGAACATGAAGAATTACTTGCTCCCACTATCGAAGAGCGGTTTCAAAGTTCACCTTGGTACACTGACATCTTGTATGTGCTTACAAATCTTAATGCTCCTCCTGATTTATAAAAAACAAAGGCAAGGTTTTTAATGTTTAAAGCTAGGAACTATTGTATTTTAAATGAAGGTTTATATTGGAAAAATACTAATGGTTTATTGCTTAGATGTTTTCCTGAAGTTGATGCAGAGAGGATCAAGCATGAATTCCATGAAGGAGAATGTGGAGGTCATCTCTACTGGAAAACCACAACCAATAAAATCTTTAGAGCTGGCTATTACTGGCCCACCCTCTTTCAAGATGTCCATAAAATGATAATTTCCTGTCACAAATGCCAAATTTTTGAAGGCAAAAGAAAACTCCTCCCTTTACCATTACAACCTATCACTGTTGAAGCTCCTTTTCAACAATGGGGCCTAGATTTCATAGGAGAAATCCATCCTGCTTCATATGCCCAACACAAATGGATTCTCACAACCACTGACTACTTCACCAAATGGATAGAGGCCATACCTTCTAGGAATGCCACAGATTCTGTCATTATAAAATTTCTTGAAGATCATATCCTATCTAGATTTGGTTGTCCTAGGAAGATTATTACTGATAATGCTGCTGCTTTTGGTTCCAGAAAGATGATTGATTTTTTTCACAGGTATCAAATTACACTTGGTCATTCTACTGCTTACTACCCTCAAGGTAATGGGCTAGCAGAATCATCAAATAAAAGTTTGGTGACCATCATCAAGAAGTTACTTGAAGAAAATAAAAAATCATGGAATAACAAGTTGGTGCATGCTTTGTGGGCAGAAAAATTTACCACAAAGAAGTCTAATGGAATTTCCCCTTAACAACTTGTTTATGGATTAGATGCAGTGTTTCCTACCAGCTTGGGTGTACCAGTGATAAAATTGATCCAAGAAATACAGTCAGAAGAAGATAGTATGGTAAGAAGGATCAATCAGACTATACATCTCCAGCAGACAAGGGAAGAAGTCTACAATAGAACTCAAAAGGTGTAAGAGAATATAAAGAAGTTGTTTGAAAAGAGAACAAAAGCTTGCGACTTCAACATTGGAGACAAGGTACTCAAGTGGGACTCCAAAGGAGAAGATAAAGGTAAACATGGTAAATTTGATAGTTTGTGGCAAGGTCCTTACATGATTCAGTCCACCATTGGTCCAAATGCCTTTTTTCTGCAAGAGTTAGATGGCACAAATCTGTTTGGGGGTCCTGTCAATGGCAGGATGCTTAAGAATTACTACTGCTGAGTTCAATTTTAAAAGCTTTCATTTTCATTGTAAATACCATTGCTTTGTTCAGTTTTATAAAGAAAAAATACGAAAACAATAAAAGATAGAAAACAGGGTAGATTGTAAAAAACAATAAAGGTATAGCCCCATACCAAAAAAGAGAAACAAATCTGAAAGTGTGCAAGCTCAAATGCCACTCCTGAAAAACACACTTCTAATTAGTCAAACAGCCTAATATTGACTAATTAGTTTTAAATTTTCTGCTGATAGGATAGTGAATTCGATTTTCCAAACTGTTTAATCTTGGCTTATCAGTAGATATATTAGGTTAGAAATGAAGGGTTCAAACATGCTCAAAATCTGAACCTAATTTTTCATGAGAAATGACTCAAATATTTCTATTCCTTGAGTCAGTAAAGGAGGTGAATAACTGGTTCTAGTCAGCTCAAAATCTGAACTAGTTGACAAAGGAAAGACAACTCAAATAAAAGGAAAAAACAGAGCTGTAAAAAGATGAAGGAAGTACTTGAACTGTTAGATCTGAAGCCTTCCATTTTTGCTTTAAGTTTTCTGCAAAATAAATGTCTATGTGCAACTTGTTCTTATGCCATAGACCAGCATCAAGTTAGACCGTTTAATCCTGACTTGACTATTTTTAAATTTTTGTTGTAGAATTTAGAGAATAAAATCTGTTGGACAGTTTAATCCCAACAGATGGTAGATTAGGTAGAGAATTATATGGGCTCAACTGCTTAATCTGAGTCCATGGAGAAATAAGGAGTAGAAATAGATTAGAATTCCTGTTTTCAAAAGAATAAATGTTGTAACAGAGTTTGCCAATCCAAGTGCACTCTAAATGAAGAAAAAATGTTAGATCAGTAGGATTGGGTAGGTAGAAAGTTTGTTGATAAAGATCCATTGTTTTTTCAAAAGCTGCTAACATGTTTTCAGAGCAAAAGAAATTCATCCAAGCAAAAAATGCAACCCAATGGATAAAGCATTGACCAGCCTCCCAGAGAATGCAAGTCTGAAATTCTTGATGCCTTCAGGAAGGCACCATCCCCAAGTGGAGCCACTGTTGGCCACCTATAAAATTTGTTCTATCAAAAGGTGGCCAAAACATTGTTGGAGCCTTCAAGAAACAATTTTTATGCACAATTTTATATCTTGAAGCCTCTTTAAGAGATCATCTCCTCTGTTTCAAATTGTTCATTACTGTTCCCATTTCAAAGCTCAAAAAATTCTGCTGATTTCAAAGAGAAAGACTGCTGCAAAAAATCCTTTTTCCTTTTTTTCTCCATCTCAGAACTAACCTTCATTTTGCTTCCTCTTTCTTCATAAAATTCCTCATCTTTCCTTTGTTTCATTTCCTCCTTCATAAAAAACCACCTTGCATAGTTTAAAAATCCTTTTTTAAACTATATCGAAACTCTCAAAACCTTTGAAAAGCATTGAAAACTTCATAATAATCACATTTTTTATATTATGGATTCAAGCCCCCTTGGGCTAGGTCCTTAAACGTTTCCACTACATACGCCTTGGTGCTGGAACCAAGCGCAAGCCATCCAAGTGCTTATCGCATTGCTCGACGCCGATTAGCCTTGTACATAATCCCTTGGCTATATTATCTTCCATAAACCCATGGCCCCGCAGACGGGCGCCGAACCGTATTGCAAATATTTTTCCGCCCCAAAGTTTAAACCTTTGTTATAAATGATTTTTCAGGTTTTTAATGTGTTTTGTCATTTTATTAAAAATAAAAACCAGGTGGGATTCATCGCACTGCTTTTGCGAGGGCAGTGGTTTTTTTCGTTTGGCAGCGATTCCATTCAGCGACCGACACGTGGCCTCGAGCACTATTGGAAAACCGCCGCTCATCGCACGTTAAAGTTCGACTGTGGACCCGACGCAATATTGATGTGTGTCATCCGATCTGAGGCCACTCATCGGACGGTGATTGCACTTGGAAGAAGCCTGACAGTTAACCACGGATACGACACGGTCATTTAAGCATCTCCGCCATCGATCTGATCTGCATATCGATGGTCCACAATTCATCGCCTCGATTCCTTCACTTTGAATTTTCACCTTTGCTCCCGACCGTTGATCTTTGTGCGATCGACGACTCAGATTTAAATTTTTCTTCTATCTTCCCTTTGAATTCCTCTGATCAATCTCGACCGTTGGATGATGCCATTCAACGACCATGCTCCCTCCACGTGCCTTCTGAAGCAGTCAACCTACACATGCAGAATTTTATAACATTTTTTTGTATTTTTGCAGGATTTAATGATTTTTCCGCCAGGCTGAGGGTGACGATCCTCTCACCTTCGATTCACCAGATAAAATCATTCACAGGGTTTAAAATTCACGTTTCATCGGTATTTCATGAGGCATTGATGCCATTCGATCCTTGTACAACCCTGCGCACCAAAAAGCACAGTTAATCAAGCACCAATCAAAGAGTATCAGTGTCGAAGACATAACACACCAGAAATAGGATATTGAAGACCTAAAACACAGATCTCAAGTAAATTAAAGGTGTTTTAGGGAAAGACAAAGACATATGTCGAGCTGAGAAAGCCTCCACCACAATATGAAGAGGCCAATTGAACCCTTTCCAGCTCCTAAAGACATCTGCAGTCTCACAGGAATCAAATAAGTTTTAGTCACTACCAGAACAAGAAGTGTTGCCTAAAGACAACTGAAAAATTAATGAAAATCAAAGATCTTATCCCTAAATTGTCGGCAAAACTATTTTTAAAGATTAAGAACAGCCCAGAAGCGGATCCTTTTCGATCATTAGACCTCGAAAGGCAGAAACAAAGTTATGAAGGAGAATTAGAAATGATTACATTCCCGCATTATGCCTTGCCTGGTTCCCAAAGGCCAGGAATTGCACTGGTTACATAATTAATGATACTTGACCCCTGGGAAATCCTCCCACCCCCTCATTATTCTATAAATACTTCTGAAGAAGATGAGCCAATGTTGGTCTCTGGACATCTAACTGTATGTAATAGTTCTCTGAAGTTACTGATGCCCTATGTGCAATTTGAAGATACATAAGCTGATATGAGAAGTTTGAAGTTGTAGAGACCCACCGGGCTTGCTAATTGTAACTGGTTTGAACATCAAATACAATCTGCTGATTCATGAGATCCTGATTTGTGTTAATGGTGATGTGTTCCTCACTATCAATTGTTATTTTCTTTAATGTTTTCACTCTGTTCACTTTCTCTGATAAGGAACAACAAACATAGAGCTAGGACTTACTCTCAACAGTACCCTACTCTTACTGAAAGATTTATTTTCTATGTTTTCTTCATTTGAAATTTCTCTTGAAAGAGTATATTAAAGCAGGTTGGTTTCAAAGCACTTGCCTGATGTAGATTTCTCTTTGTGATGATTATCTGCGTTTTCCTTTATAATATGCTGAAAGCAGGTTGGTTTCGAAGCAATCATCTGATCTTAAGCTATTATAATTGTTTTAAAAATGTTTTTAACTGAAAGTACTTCAATGCAGGGTAGTTTAAAAGCACTTACCTGATCTCAGAATACTTTTGTGTTTTTTTTCTCTAAGTACATGCCAAAGAAAGATAGTTTTAAAGCACTTACTTGATCTCAGGCTGTTCACTGTTCTTCATTTGTGTTCTCCATTTCCTTTCTGTTTCATTACATACAATCAACTTAAGAGATCCTTTGACATAAGTGACTTGCCCCATGGATCCTTCTTGAAACTTGCTGTCCAATTAAAATCCTCCTATGATTCCATAGCCCAATGGGTTAAGCTGTTTTTTTCCCTTTCTATCAGTCGAATCATTCCTTCATTTGCATACATCTTCACCCTTTATTATGAAATGCCTTCACCTTCATCATGTATTTTCCCAACCAAAACAAACAAAACAAACCCATGCTCTTCATAACTAGCCTAATATCACATTTCAGGCTTTAAAGATCATATCTTTAAACTCATTCATAGAGAGATCCCTCTCTGGATTCAGGAGGGCTAGATCCTTAAATCCCAAAGTGGTTTGATGTTGTATTATCTTTTGGTTTTTGTCAATGGCCAAAACCATAGGAACCCCAACATAAGGTTCGGAGCTCGCTTGTTTCCATTAATAGCCCTCTACAACATCCACCACTGTTCATAGCAAAAAGGTTCCTATGAGATATACGGAGAAAGAGTATAATACGTAGACCATATAAACATGGATCCGTATTTCAAAAAAACGGAGTTTAAAATAGAAAGCTGGCAACATTTTTTTTTCAATTTTTTTGATGAACATAATTCGACTGTGAAATACTAATATAATAAACCACCCCGTAGTGCTTCGACTATAAACATGGCTCTGTATTTCAAAAAACGAGGTTTAAAATAGAAACATGGAAAGCATTTTTTTTCCAATTGTTATGAACATAATTCGACTAAGATGAAATATTAATATAATAAACCACCCCACGACACTTCGAATATAAACAATCATATAAACATAGCTCTGTATTTCAAAAAAAAGGTTTAAAATAGAAACGGGGGCAACATTTTTTTTTCTTAGTAAAGTTAATCTATTAACAATGGGAATAAAATTATAGCATGACCAAAGTCAAAAACATTGCCCGGACTTATGGCAAATTTGTCATCAAAAACAAATCAAAAAAGAGAGCGCCCTCATGCGGGGAAACCGATCTTGAACGTTTACTGAGAATTCAAAAAAATATTACGAGAGGTCTAGCACGGTAATATAATCTAAAACATGCCTAATTAAGTGGGCCGCGAAGCAAGAAAACCAAATTAACCAAACTACTCCTCCGGTGGTTCCTCGATGATTCGGCACCATCCTTAGGAAGGTCCCGGGATCACCAGGGTTCTATCTCCACATTCACGCCATCGCTCCCCTCCCGAAGGCCCGAATGCGGCCGGATTTTTGAGCTCGGACCCCGCCGGACGGGTGCATTGTTCCTCCACTTGGGCCTCCTCACGGAAAACCACGGTGATTGAAGGCGTGATTCGTGGGCGGTTTAGAGAGAAATTAAATGAAAAAAAAGCACAATTCACATCGTGGGAGAAGGTGAAGCGGTGGGGAAATGAGGAGCGGGGGGAGCCCATACGGTGGCCGGATCCTAGAACCCAGCCGCCCACTTCTAGTGTTTGGATAGCGACCTGTGTAATAATCACTGGATTGGTCGGAAGATGACTCGGTTGAGTCTGGAGGGGAGCGCGCGAGGGGTTGACCTCTAGTGCTCCCCTCTCAGGGCAACGCATCCTTTGACATAGGCGAGGCATGGGTGTAGTCTCGGCGAGTGGGCACAAGACGAGACAAAGAAGAAGGATTCCAAGAAACCGAGGAAGACGAGATACGCGTCCGGACCGAGAGAAATGCATATTTGTACCAAGTTCTAAGCATCGGTTCGGTTGGCCACTTCTCCTTCTTGTCACGGTGAGCGAGACGGTGTAACCCCGGCAACCGGAGAGCATCTACAATTCAAGGTTGCGGCTCGTCGAAAAACCATAGCGAAATGCCATTTTATCGACCCGGCGCAATGTCATCGAAGAGCCTTTGTCATAATTAATCTCTCATTGATGAGAGCCGAAGGCCGGATCATATTGGAGCATGCGGGAATCGCTAACGAGTGGGGGTCACGATCTTGAACGAGCGTTAAAAACTTAATGCGATTTGATGTGAAAACCTTGGAACTTAAATATCGGGGCGATTGAACGAGCGTTAAAACTTAATGCGATTGATATGAAATCGCCACATCCATGTCCCATCACCTTAAACACCATCGAATGCACCCGCATCCGGGAACAGGGCAACTTTTGATTAAGGACACGTGGCAGAAATTTATTGGAGCGGATCTTTGTTTGGGCCACTCGCGTAGTGGAAATACGGACCCAAAAAAATATTAGGGCGAATTTGATAAGAAATTCACGTCACAACTCTCTCTCCATAAGCCAGCCCAAATTCGGACCCGAAAAAGATTAGGACATAATTCATTTGGTTTTCGCGTCACAAAATTGGCATAAGTCGGCGGGCTATTTTTGGAACGTGAATTTGGTTTGAATTATGGTTTATCGTCGCGTTGAAGTTCAGGCGGGCTCCACGACTAAAGGGTTCGTTTGAAGTTTTGACAAAGGTTTTGTTATATGTTTTATATAACGCACGTCGGAATAGTTTTATTGTTTGTTAAGGTCCCACACGATGATCAAATTTGAAGGGTAGGTTCGAATTCCAATTAGAAGGGCATATATCTATGTCACCCTTCCATAATGAAAAGCTTAAAAAAAACTTTTCAATTGACCGGAATAAATTATTTTTACATTTCATTTTCAGAAAGACAAAACCATTAATCTTTATATTAATAAAAATCTTGTTACATATACAACAATGAAGAAAGGCTCCATCTTTCATTGCTTAAATATCTCATTGGCAATGTCAACATAAGTCTTGAAGACACTATTATAAGAATTTGGATACATACCATCGGGATATAGGAGATTCTTATGTGTCGGATTAGTGTAATGCAATTTTGACTTTGTCTCACAAGAGCGACAACATGGAGGTACGGATTTTTGTTATAGAACTTTATTATTATTATTTGAAACGTTGTTTATAGATATGAATACAGACAATTAAATTATGAGCATTGTGGACAATTAGTCAAGCTCATGATGCGAAACCATGATGATGTAAGTTTGGAATTTAACATTTTTACATGTTAAAGACAAATAGTCAAAATCAACGACAACTTAGTATGCCATAATTAATAATCATTCCACAGTTCACTTTTTTTTAATAGGTTTATGTCACACGATGATCTCTCTTCTACGGTATTTACTTGTATTGAAGATCACTATTCTAGGAATAAGGAGTTATTTTCTCCAAAAATAACCCTAGCCAAACATTGACAATGCATCAAGGATATCTTTTTCGTAGCTTCATAAGTACATATGTTCTACTTCTAAATCATGTCTTGGAAGTGGTTGCTTTTTACGCTAGATATTATTCACCGGTTGGTTTCATACCAAAGTCCTTTTCTCATTTTCAGACATCCATTACATGAGAAAAGATAATGGTTTAAAACAACATAAATATTTGAAAATTTGCAAGAATTTTACGGCACATTTTGAATATGAATTTTGAAGTCAAGTGCATGATGATGTATAGGATCAAGTGTCATTTTGAATACCAAATGTTTCACAAGAAACTTCTCAACATGCTACCTGCGAGTAAAGAGATTAAATGACAATATTGCATCAACTATTTCCATAATAAAAGTGCACCTCGGCCATAAGACTAAACAACTACAAATGTTGTAGATCTAACAAGACCACACAATCAAATGTATTCCACAAGGCCAATACTATATGAAAAATGAAAAGAGTTTGCAACCAAAAAATACCTTAGGCAACTAATTCAATTAGATACACCAAACCATCGAGCAAAAAGGAAAAAAACCGACCTACTCGAAAAGGCAAGCGTTTACCTCCTTTGACAAAATTTTTGAGTTCCGAAACAAGGGCCTTTATTGTCTTGTCAATGCCCCTAGTAATTTGAACGAGGGTTTGCACTGTCGCAACAACCTAAAAAAAAGGGTTTCATTTCAAATTATTTTCCACAAATTTAAGATACAACCATTTTCGAGTTTTTTTATTTCCTAACAAGCTCATAAATTTTGACCAAAAGAACCAAATTTTTTTAATACTACGATAGCAATTTTTCACTCAAAAAAATATCTTAGAGTCAATAAGCCCAACCCAAAACTAAAAAAACCAAACACCATAAGACCCTACAAAAATGAATAGATGATCTTAATCGAGTACTATCGACAAAAAGTTACCTTTACACCCTCACTTATTAAAACCCTGTGCAAGAACAACATGATTTTGTGGTTCCATCCCCAACTAAATCATTTGTCTTTCTTTGTAGCTTGCCTTACCAACTTGGCCCCAATATTTTCAAATGGGTCCTCTAATTCAACCAATAAAAAGGCCAAAACCATAGCATTGAGATATATTTCATTACATTGTCAATAACAATAAAATTTGACTCACGTCATAACCCTTTCCTTTTATTGTTGTGAAAAGATTTACGCATTACTCTAATGTGGCTATTCCATAGGCCAAGTAGACCATCGGGTAACAAATATGTTTCCTTTCACCTTTGAGTTTTTTAAATTATGCCTACCAAATCTAAGACATTTAAGAGGGGGAACTAATACAACGTTAAAAAGAAAAAAACAGAGCACACATCTACAAATTACCTCCTTAGCTACCTAGTCACACCATCATTAACTATTTTCGAGAGAACCATGCTTGCTCTCCAAGACAACATTTTTTCCCTTCGCCCCAAGGGTGACTCCAACAAGATCAACAAGTTTGTTCACACCACCTGCAAGACAAATTGACAATGCTTTCGAGTAAGTGTGCAATTGAATGCCAGGACCATATGCCAAAAACAACCCTCCATGAAAAATTAAAATAACACATTAAAATTGAATATAAGTGGACAAGGAAAGATCACACCGCGTTGAAGTTTCACGTGGAGGTGACCTTCCTTTAAACATAATTTTTCTCACGACTTGCAATTTTTTTTGTCCAACTGAGCCATCCTTGTTGAAGTACAACTCCTTTTCGATAGCTCTTGTATTAACTACCTTCTCTCTGTCACGTAATCTCGAGTCCCTCTTCTACTTGAGCGATTAAAGGAAATGGGTGAAAAAATTGAAAGAGAAGACAATTGTCCGCTCATAATTATCAAACATTGCACCCAATTTCTTCCCCTTTCCATTGTTACCCAATGAGGTATATGTGGCAATTGTTGTCATACGCCCAAAGCGAGGCCATCTTCTCTTATCCTAAATATAGAATTACAAGATCTTCATATTAGTATGAACCTTAAAAA
The DNA here is from genome assembly GCA_034641835.2 of Pinus albicaulis. Classification (NCBI taxonomy): domain Eukaryota; kingdom Viridiplantae; phylum Streptophyta; class Pinopsida; order Pinales; family Pinaceae; genus Pinus; species Pinus albicaulis. The sequence continues at coordinate 71,821 of JAXQQM020071629.1, forward strand.
AACATGACTCCCATTGCTAAAAAAACACTTTTAAGTTGTAACGGAAAACTAAACAACTATCGCAACTTTTGGCAACATGGAGCATTAAGAGAGAAAGCAACCAAAGAGAAATACAACCACAATCCTCATTTTAATGAGACCGGACTATATATTTGCATTAAGATAATAGAAAGAAATCATGATCGTATTAAGGCCGGCACAAAACAATCTTTAACCCGGATGTCTCTCGCGGCCTTCGGTTGCCATGCTAGAGGTTGCATATTTCTAATTTAAATTCTTGACCTCTCGGTGCCCATCTATGAATGCATCCAATGGGATATCTACATCAAATGCTCCTTTATATCCCCCAAAAAACAAATTCCCTACTACAAGAGCACCGATGTTGATGGATCACCCCACACCATCCCACCCACTAGAAACGGTGAAAAAGGAAACCCGAGAAAACTTACGAAATATCTCAAGATGACTATATGGGTGGTTCTTATGAATCAAACAACCATTCAGAGCATGCTCATCAATCCAAACCATGAGTATTATGTGACGATATTCAAGCGAGCACTCCGAATCGATTTACGAAGCTATGTTAGAGAAACCCTAAAAATCTCACCGAAAAAATAAAAATATACTCAACAACAAAGATGATCACACTCTCGGTATGCTCGGAGGCTATTTGGGGGGTGATGAGTCCAATAGGTCTCAATGAGCTGCTTGCCCTCGTTGGGGAATACTATTGCGGTGGAATTTGATACTATTTTTTGGATGTTGAATTCCACGATCCTAATCGAAACCAATACCTTCGACTCCGATACTGTTCACAAAAGAGGGTGCCATAGTCATTCATGCGTGCGAGAGGCGGGTACGGGGCATTGCAACGGGAGGTGTTATTGTTGTTGCATTGGCCCACTAGATTGTTTGTACGGTTACGTACAAGCACGGAGTATTGAAAAGGACGGAAAAAATTTAGTTGAGATCTTGTGAAAATTGCCTCGGAAATTCACCTACGAAAAGAGCTCAACAATGCTACGAAAGAATTTTTTTGAATGTGATTGATAATCGATAATTGCAAGCAAGGGTAATCCCCTTGTGAAACCAAAATTTATGAGCATTTTCTAAAACCCGATGAAAAAGTCATTGTAATGAACAAGCGCCTAGGTCCATATTATGTCCAAATCTACCAAGCATCGCAAGATCTATAAAAAAAATCCACAAGATGTCTGCGGAACTAAGAAGAAGAGAAAGAAAATGTATTCTTCTTTCACATTCGAATAGTGGTTAGGGGTTTACGTCACGACAAAAATTTGGCCAGGCCCATGTAGCATTTCTTATCATTTAAATTTCGCGGTATCAATCAAGTCGGGCAAGCACCTCGCCTCGAGGGCTCCATGAGCGAGGGCAAGATCCCCTAAATGTTGCGAGAGTCTCCCGGCAATATTTCCCAAAGCCCAAACAGACCTTACATGAACACCGAGTTGAACTCAAAGTTGGGTACTAGTTTTTAAAATCAAATTCCAAAATTACGGACATATAAAGATAGTTGGGAAGAATAATTTTATGCCTCTAAAATAAATGTGCTACGTTCTCGAACATTATCATTCCCGAGAGGTAAGAAGTTCACAAATATAGGCGGTGCCCCGTAATCAATCACAACCTTTGTATTCTCGAGAGGTTCTGAGACTATATTAGTCAAAGCCAAAGTCGCTTCAAATTGCATTATCAATCACAAGGTATCACCATCAAAGCTATAATTTTAAGATAACAATATATCTACCATTGAAACTATAATTTTAAAATAGATAGACCTAGTGATATAGACACCTAGTGAGAGTAGAGGTTAGGAAATTATAATAAGAATTATTACAAGATATCACTCATAGTGCGGTTGATTGTTCATTGTCTGCTTTGTAACTATAATTTTAAAGAAGACACACTTAGTGATATAGACACCACCAAGTGAGAGCGAGAGGTTATGAAATTATAATGAGAAATTATTTCAAGATATCATACTACTCATAGTACGGTTAATTGTTTATTGTTTGGTGTAATAATTGTTTATTATTTATAAACACAATCAAACATATTATGAGGGATGGTGATGAAATTGACAACGGTCTCATAACAAACCATAACGGGCACTTACCCCTGGCAAGATAGACTTTGAATAAGAAGAAAGCAAAACAAAGTGATTACTTACGGGATCATAGGCTTGCTCGAAGAACAAGATCGGAAGCGAGCATCTGTAAGCCCTAAAGCAACACCTCTCTCTGCAAGATGAATCGCTATATCTTTCATATGTAGTCTAGCAAATTTTACGAGCTCATCGGAGAAAGAGGATCAAATACAACTATCTTATCAAGTCTATTCAATAGCTACGGCACGAAATGTCTTCTAACCCTGCAAAAATATTCAAAGGCATGTCAAAGCAACTGTACCAACTTCGTGATAAAATTATATGAAAAATATGCATACATAGAGTCCGAGGGAGAATGAAACGACGGGTGTATTGGCGGTTGCCGAAATGCGACAACTAAAACGATAGGTGTATTGGCGGTTGTAGAAATGCGGCTACTAAAAATGGCGGTGGTCAGTCGTAGGTTGCGGGTGTGTGGATTGTTGTTGGTATTTTCGGACCGATTCCATGGAAATATACGAAACCCGATGGTATGTCAAACCTAGAAGGTAACCCGAGAGGCTGTGACCGTTAGATTAAACAAGTAACAGGGTGTCGTGCCTAGATAAGAAGTGTTGACGAAAAAAAATTGATCTCTTTCATAATAGAAGGCCTATCGACCTAAATATCTAGGACATGTGTCACTCCATGATAAAGACACATGAGTGTGTGGATTTGAGTTTTTCGGGTGTGGTCAAGTGGGCCAAAAAATAGGTGAAATGTGGCACCACTCGAGAGATTGACATGTGCCAATTGGTACAAGTGGTAGACAATTGGCATGCTCAAACAATGAGGTGATGCGGGAATGACATGAGGGAGAAAATATCGAGAAAAAAGCCCAAAATCGAAGAACTAAATCTCATCACCAACTCTGAGATTGACAACTTTACATGATGTAGCCTATGAAATCGTAAATGGAGAAATCATAGTAACAATAAAGTAACCTATGTAACAATAAAGTAGGATTCATCCTAGGAGTGGTAATGGGAGGAATCATAGTGAACAACGAGGGAAACATGCGGAGTTGCTTACAATCAAATAGATGAAAAAAACACATACAAAAAACCTAGATAATATTCATGAACAAGCTTAATATTGAATTATGAATTGTAAAGTAACTTACAAAATGTGACATTACGAACTCTGGTCAAGCGCACAAGCAAAAATATCCTGGACATGACCCTGGTTGACAAGTTGTATTTCTCATGATGCAAGAGGATTTGTACCGCCTTTGCCAAGTCAATCAAAATCCATCATTATCTATACAATAAATACAAGTAATTGATGTAGTATTTTTTTACTTTAAGATGCATTCTTATGATAATGTTAGAACATATGTTGAAAATGTCAAAACATACTGAATAAGCTCCTCTTCGTTTCAAGAACAATTTATTGGAGTCGCATGAACTTGAGAACAAGCCTCCCACGATGCGAAAGAGTAGCAACTAAGTCAACGGTGACTTTTTTGTTGCTACGATGGATCGAGGGAGGTTTGCTCCAAGATTAAGTGCTCCAATAAATTATTCTCTACTAAACGAGGACAATCACGTGAAGGTGGAAGCTCTTATGGCCCCCCTCTCACATCACTCTCAATTCCCCAATACCCAATCTATATTTCATTTTTTTACTTTCATGAGTATAAAAAAAAATATATTCAATAACTAATAAAAAAAACAATTCAACAAAAAAAGTACGCAAGGAAACATTGAAATTAATGCTTGACATAAAAAATAGTATTATAAATGAGTTTTTTATATAACGCAAAAAACGTTCCAAGTATGGTAACGTTTGTCTTATAATAATACAATATTTTACATTATCAAATTTTTCTTTTTCTTCTTCCTATTTCTAAAGCTCCTAATAACATCATCAATATCATCGTGCCTCTGCTCCGTTTCGTGCCTTTTGACCCTCACGCTGCCGACATAGTTGCGTAGTCACGATGTCCGGGTCTCATCCGATGACGGGGGCATCGCCTACAAAAAACATATAATATTAAATTTTGATTGTCAATTTTTTAAATATAATTGAACTAGTTCGGTAATATTAATAAAAAAAAATTGCAATGAGATTATTTACCCTGGTGCACCCAGATTGTCGCCGTTAGGGATCGTTGCCTGTCTTCCTCTCCGGTGGTAAGATCCTCAGGGAAACATTCTCTGTCATTTAAACAAAAAACGTTATAAGGACAACCATCAAGGTATAATTAGAAAAAATTATAAGTGGAAATTAATTACGCGTCACGGCCCTCATCGATAGTAGCATTGTCGGCCTGGTCCCCACTACAATGATCGAGGTTACACGTGAGGATCATCTACAGTATCGGCTCTAGACTGGGTTATTTGCCTCGTCGGTAGTCTTGCTCCCTCGATTTAAAAAAAATTTGTTAGACATTAAATTTATGGACGAAAACAAACATATTGAAAGGTTAATGTTTTACCTTATCGGGCATTTACGGATCTTGGGACACGCTCCCAAGCTTCTGCGACGTTCAACTACGACTTGATAGCCGAAATGGAAAGCAATATTTTTATCTTCCTCTGTAGTTTCTTTTGCGAAGTCATCACCCTACATTACATATGATTGTGTATTTTTCATCATATTTGATAGGATTACAAAAACGTTGGAAGGCGATATAATTAATTATAATATGTTTAGCTACTTAATTACAATTCTTGCAGCTAATTTCAAGTAGCCGCCACGGCCTAGCTTGTGATGGCCCTTTTTTTCAATCCTAGCTTTGGTTGCCTTCGAGGTGTTAGGCAACCTAGCATCAAAATATTGAAGTCGGATATGACGTAGTACACTTTTATTTTAGACATAGAGAAAATTGAAGCTATTGAATTAAAGTTGTGATTTACCTTGCGGGTCTAGTTGGCATTTTTCCTTCTTTCTTTGCCCTTTTCTCTTTTCCCGTCATGGATGAGTGCTCTCCACTCACTCTGCGGAACTATGAGAGGACGGCGGTATCTAGGGTTAAATTGCGAATTGCGTCTTATAGGTGTCCCTAGTATATTTCAAATATTTGCGGCTACTCGAGCCACCGTCGTGCATCCGATGTCGCAGACCCCAAAAGAGGGCTTCTAGATAATCTAGAAGTTCTTTTTTTCGAGGTTGGGAATTTTCAGGAATTCCACCTTGCGCGTATGGTTGGGCCAAAAATTACCAATGCATGGCTCTCCAAAAACCTCGTAGAACTCATTGTTTCCTACACAGAAAAAAAGATATTATCATTAATTTAAAAATAAAAATCATGATAAATATGTTTTAGATAGAATACATGAAATAGTTAAAATATTAAAATTTACTTGGGAGTTGTACGTGCTTTATAGGGACACCTTCATCATTCACCAAAAACGTGCCATTAATGGTCCCCGTGGAGCTGACACGTGTAGCTCTAGGAAACACAATAATGTAGTTGGCCATATTAGCCTCATCATTGCCAACACGTTCAGCGGTTGTGCTGGTGTCACGCTTGGGCATGGTGTGTTTCTTGTGGCACCTCAAAGGAGTAGAAGGTGTACGAGAGGGTTGCTCGGGCAATATCTTGCCCTTGTGTCCCACTACCTCCAACACTAGGTTCGTGAAGTGCCGACGCTACATACAAAAGAACTTTTTGTTAGTTTAGTCAATGTAAAAATTAAAAAATCAAACTATCACAATTCATCTCATGCGAGAACAAAAAAAATATCCTTTTGACTTTTTATTATTAGCGATATGTTTATAGGCTGGGTCATAAGTTGTTTTATCCTCTCTTCGTTTCGGTGTTTGAGGTGCGTCTATAAAAGTATTAAATTCGACCTTGCATCTCGTGCCCTTTTTTTCGCAACAAGAGTCTTTGGGAGACAGGATGAAGAAAGCTCTTCCTCATAGAGGGGAATCATCGGACGTACCATGGCTAGGTGTACCGCATATTTGAACAAAATTAATATTATTTCAATTATGTAAATAAATAAAATACCCGAAGATAGAGCAATGTTGGCACTTTACATGTTCTTCGTAGAGCCTCTTTCAACGATCATCTGTCTCGGGGTTGTTCTGTCGTTTATCGCCCGATCGATACTGCCACATTGCAATAAAATTATAAATGTAAAAACTTTAAAACAATATCTAACTTGAAAACACAAAATGAAAACTGAAATAATTTCTAATAAGACACCGAATGACAAAGTTAGAGTTTCAAATATGCCTTGCATTGAATTCGATCCTGAAACATGTCATTGCACATTAAGGCACCCAAAGCAAGAGACAGAGTTGACAATGAAGACCTTATTGAATATATTGTTGGAGCAACTTCTAGTAAACTTGTTGTGAAGACCTTGAGGACATTTTTGGAGCAACATTGTTGAAGTTGATGGTATAACATTGTTGGAGACGATCTTGAAGGGCCTTGAAGTGAAGCTTTTGGAGCAAATATTGAAAAATCCTTAGAGCATTTAAGTAAGGCACTTTTTATCTTCCATCACCTTTTTTCCTTTCAATATCCTTTAAACGATTTTGTTGATATTTAATGTTTGAAATCACGTTATAATTCCTTGATTATATGTGTTTGGGGACTTTCCCTTTGAGAGTACCCAAAAATACCCTCGGCAATTTTATCTTCGGGATGCATGTCGACCCTATTGTTCAATATTTTGATTGATAGTAGTAAACATAGAGAGTTAGGGGGCTCTTGCCTTGGTTTGGTTGGGCCATTAGATCCCTAACATATACTAGGGAGAACCCCCTCGAGTTGGAGGAGAGCCGACCCGAAGTGAAAAGGGTTGGTGAGGTGACAATGGGGCTATTGAATTACACATGGTATCACACTTTAGCTTTAGGAATTTATCTTGAGAAGTGCGAGATTTTGCTATATCAATTCTCAAATTGTTTACAACACTATTGTTAAGAACTAATAAGAAGTGATGTTGAGGGGTTTTTGGAGTATAAGAAACAATACCATTTAAAAACTATGGTTCTCGAGTCCTTGGCATTATTTCACCGGGCCTAGGGGGCACACAAGAATAATTTCACACTAAACCATGCAAAATTAAAAATAACCTTAACAGATCCATAAAGTAATAATAATCATAATTCCTAATTTCCTATTGTACGATATAATGCAAATTATTCAAACATGAAGCAATCAAGACATACAATGTCCGAATTTCAAGATTGATGAACCAATACAAGAAGTTAGAAACTACAACTTTGATTCAATACTCTGTGTCCTAACTCTAGGAAGGAATCTAGTTTGTAGTACGGGAAACATGCATCGTGTATTATCAATTCTTAATTGACAACAACTAAAGGTCATCTACCTCATCAATTCCTTCCCATTTTGTGTTTTTATGTTATATTCCTTATAAAAGTGTCAAATTTCTCTCAAAGTAAGCAACCACGAATAAAATAAAAAATAGTTGAGATATGATTGAGAAATGGTCATTTATTTCTTGAAAGGATCTTCACAATTTCTTTGGTTGTTTTTCATCTCAAGAAACAAGAAATGACCTAAGAAACTATTGTGATGCAATATAAGAAACAACACAGTGCAATGGCCATTTTCAAAGCCAAAAGATGTCCATTGAGGACATGGCCTTTATTTGGTTCCCTGTTTCACATAGGAGTTTCGGGTAGAAATAGAACTTTGTTGTACCATTTCTGTAGTAAAAAAGGAAAACCTTCTTTTTCCATGGGAAATAATTTACCTTTCCTTTTTTCAAGATAATCTAAATCACAAAAAAATATGAACTATCTGCACACATTCTTGGATAATGTGAAAGTGGAAAAAGGAATACACTACACAAGTGATGCACACATGTACATTTGAACACTAATAGATTTTTTTAGTTGAAATGCAATGCTTGTTTTCATTTAAATGTAGGGTTTTTAAAGCGGGGAGAAATAATGGGCTGCCAATTTAATAAGCGTTTCTTTGGGAAAAAATTTAAATCTTGTATTGGGTGATGAAGATAATAGAGGGTATTGAATCTTGATTCTTGACATTGTGTTTAACTTGAATAACTCAAATGATTATAAATATCGGTGGATGAGTTCTTTTTTTGCAAGTATGTCACTCAAAACTCTTATGTCAAAGCATTTTATGATGGCTAGCATTTGCTTGTTTCCCTTTCTTCAGTTCAATGTAAAAATTATATTAATATATTGGAGCACGAATGATAACTAGAATTTTTTGGTCTGCAGTATCCAGCCCCAATATTATGAGAAGTTTTCTCAAGTGGAGCTATTGGTTATTGATGAAGCAGCTGCAATTCCATTGCCTGTTGTAAAGGCTCTGCTCGGGCCATATTTAGTGTTTCTGTGCTCTACTGTAAATGGGTAATAATTATAAATGAGCCAACCACAATCACAGATTTTGTAACCATTAGGTTTCCATGGATAGTGATGATGATATGAACCCTATATATCAGTGACCTATATCCATATGAGAATGATCTCAAAATTGACCTTGATATGGTTGTATGGATGTGACCTTTGGTATGTCATCAGAATGCTGAGGGTGAATGCTGTTCTGCAAGAGCGGAGGGCGAATGCGCGTGTGATATCAGACATTAATGTAGTTTTTAATAAAATAAATTTTATGTAGCACGCATGTAGTTTTTAATAAAATCATTTTTATGTAGCGCGCATATAAGTGTCGTTATACCGACGGCGGACAAAGCGTCGCTATTGCGACGGATGCCTCCAAACGTCGCAATTGCGACACTTAGACATTATGTCGCACTTGCGACGTTTGGAGGAAGCTATCGCAATAGCGACGCTTTGGGGCATAGTGTCGCAATTGCGATGTCTTCCTCCAAACGTCCAAAATGCGACACTTTGTCTAAGTGTTGGTATTGCGACACTTTTCTCTAAACGTCGGTATAGCGACGGTTTCGGGCGGGATTGAAAAAATTTGGGGAAATTTCCGACATTTGGTCAAAAGCGTCGGAACCAAGTGTCGGAATTTCCCCCAAATGTACTAGTGAAAGGATGTTAAGGTGTTTGGAAACATGGCATCATGTACTTTGAATAAATGTAAGCTTTGTATGGTTAACACATAGGATGGGTACCTAGTTATAAGAACTCAAGAAATGCTCTGACTTACATGAAACTTGTGTTTCTCCACCAAAAACCACTACAAAGCTATAATAAATGATGGTGAAATGTCCCATGCGTGATTAAGTTGTGAAAATGAAGATTTAGAATGAGAAATTTTCATGATCCATGTGTTGGGCAGTGAAAAAGGTATGAAATTACTATGTATCTTCTCATTCTTTTACTATAGACATACTCCTTTTTACCTTAGGAAGGTAATTTATTATAAGAATTATGGTAGAATTGGAAATGTTTATGCTTATTGTAAAAAGATGACTAAAGATTGCTTTTTGTTGATAAAACAGGAATTAGACGAGGTGAACAGCTGTACCAAAGGCGAGGCTGAGATCAATGTAACTGTTGCTCCATCAGTGTTAAACCACATCTCGCCAAAGATGAGGAGATCCAAACGAATTACTAAGAAAAGGGAGGGGACAACTCGGCTTCGGTCAAAGTAAACAAAGATGATAACTAACGAAGGGAAGCGAATCCCTCAGGATCCTTCGATCCTTCAGGATCGTTGTTCAAATTCATCTTATTCCTTGTCCTATCCGTCAGGGTCTGTTATATAAAGCAACGTCCTTTAGTGATCAAGGGGTCGGAAAGTTCTTATATTCAAACATTTCCTTTGTAATATTATGTTTATTGACTCTCGGCTTTGAGAGAACAACCTCTGTAATACTTTATGTTTGATTAATATCAAACATGCGTTTCGTTTTATCTCTTAAGTTTAAAGTAACCCAGTAGTATTTCACTAGCGCTAAGGGCCCGACTCTGGTGGAATTACCTTGCTGTTTGTATTTTTAATCTTTGCTTACTGTTGTATGAAGTTGTGTTTAAGGTATTTCGATTACAGAGTTGATTAACTACTGTTGGATTGAATACAGATTCATTAACAAATTGCATTGCTATTTTATCCTTTGCAAGAAGTACATTCGTTGTTCATTGATCTTACTATCGTTATAAAAGCTTTGCTATTCTATATTTGATTCTAGTTTCTGTTCTATTGGTTTATGATTTGTTATAATTGATTGTTGTGTAGTATTGGCTCTTGATAGGATTGGAGTATGGAGATTATTTGCTTGATTGCGTTAGAATTATAATTGTTGTTCAATTCATGTTGCTGTTCCATTTCTGTTTATTGTTTATTTCTGATTCATAGCTTCAGATTAGTAGATAGATTGGTTACAGTTGCTGTAAATGAATAGGAATTACGAGTTGCTGTTCCTTTCTAGCCTTTGTAGTTCCTTTCAGTTATCTTTATCAGCAACTAGTTCGAGCTTGATTTCATTTCTATTGCTTTAAGAACAAGACCACCAACTGTAGAGAACACTGGTTACTGCTTCCAAGTTCCCAGATTTTTTATCTTGCCTCGGTGTGATTTCAGTTGCATCGATTTCTAAGGGAAGGAGTTACTGCTACTGTATCCCTGATCGATGGTTTGCAGATTGATGTAGTTAAGATTTCAGAGCATTTCCATTTATGTTACTGTAATTAGATTTCTTTACAAGCATCTGTTTACTCTTGTATTTAACATTATGTACTACCTCTTCATATCATTACTCTGAGTTAATTGTAGCCTCAGACAGAGTACACTCTTGAAATAAAAAGTCGCTCCTGGATTGATAATTAATGTAGCCTAATTAGGTGTTCAAAAGATACCTTTTTATGACTCAACATTTTGGCGTCGTTGCCAGGGAGAGCGTATGATATTCAAAAGAGTGATGCACAACTGATTTTCTTCTGCTTGCGAAGAATTGGGTATTAAAGACAGGAGGTAAGAACCTGCGCACTGGGCAAGAAACACACTTGCTCACAGCCCGCTTCACAGCAGAAGTAGTTAAGCTTCTTTCTTTAGGTAGGAATGAAGGTTTGTTTTCTTGAATGAATAAAGCAACTAAGCAAAACAAAATTCCTCCTAAAATTGAAAAACCTAAGGGACCGGTGACCCTTGGGCGCACAAATTTTATTGACGAAATCCTTAAAAGAACTGAATCTCAGCCATCAGTAGGATTTAGAAAAGCTTCTCTAGACATCCTACTAGTTTCCTTCAGGCTACAAAGTCACCATCTGAAGTCTTTGCTGAGATACATAGTCAAATAGAGGGAATTGAGCAAGATTCCCAAGAAATTGGGAATCCCTGCATAATTTTCCCTCAAGAAGGGAACTCTAGTAATCTCCAAGAAGGAGAAGGGGAAATAGGAGAAACAGGAGACCCAACATCTCCTATTGAAATAGCCCAAACAATAAGAAGTCCAGATAAGGGAAGTGCTGTTAAACTTATTCAGAACCAAGGTCATGAATCACCTCAAATAGTAGGCCAACAAGGAATACTCATTCCAGATAAGGGGAGTGTTATCAAAGCCATTCCTATCCCTGCTAGTCAGCCTAGAAATTCCTTGGAGATCCCAGAAGGATATTGGCACATTTTTGACCAAATGGCCCAGAACCAAAATCAGAACCAGCAGACACCCCAACAAACCTCTACGCTGTAATATCCTATAGTAGATACTGCAGTCAATGCGCCTATGAAGGCCATTCCCCTTCAACATATTCCCACATTTCATGGCTTAACATCAGAAGATCCAGATGCGTTTTGTTTTGAATTTGATGTGTTATGCAGGGGATATGATTATACCACCGATCCCCAAAAACTAAAACTATTCCCTTCAACATTAAAAGGGGCAGCCTTAAATGGTTTATGGGATTAGGTGGGGGTGTCATAACTGATTGGGATCAGATGAAAGCTGCATTTTTAAAGAAGTATCAAGATTATTGCAGGTCTCGAGAACTAAAATATGAAATATTCCAAATGACAGCAAAACCAAATGAAACCTTGGAAGAATATGTGGAACAGTTTCAATATAATCTTCAGAGATCTCCTTATGCATCCTTAACCTTACCTGATAATGTGTTGAAAACTACATTAATTAGGGGAATGAAAGATCAATGGGTTGAAACATTGAATATTATGGGAAAAGGTGATATATATCAGGAAAGTTATGCTAACATCATTGACTTGTGTATCAGGAGTTCGAGGGGCAATACAAGGCTAAAATCAGCAGAACGTGATATGATTACAAGAGAAAATAAGACCTCTAATGAAGGTGTGACTCGTGCAAAGATTGGAAATTTGCTAGAAGATTTTAAGACAAACATACTTGGGACTCTAACAACGCAGTTTGACATCATGCAAGCCAAACAAAAGCAAGCAGAAGTAGAGAAAAATTTGGCAATATTCTGTCCCAGATGCAGGAAGAAACACAGCCACAAAGAGTGCCTGTTGGATGTGATCAAAGTCTGCGCCATTTGCACGAAAGATCACCCTCCAGAAGGATGTCCTTCGCTTCCTAGCCTAAAAGTAGTTTATAAGGAGGCAGAAGAAGAATCAGAAGTGGTATGTCTGCTTAATCAGCGTCGACAATGGAAGCCACGGAAATCAGGTATGCCAACTGATCCATTTTATTCTTTCCAGCCTCCTCAATATAATGCTCAACAATATAGTGGAATGTGGAAAAATCAACCACCTTTCCCCAATTGGTCACAACAGCCATTCCCTACAACATCTTGGCCAAATAAAACAAATCAAAATAATTGGCCTAGCTTTCCTTTTTGCCCACCGTTTTGGAAAAATAATAACTATCTTACACCAGG
>JAXQQM020085660.1:0-28047 GCA_034641835.2 Pinus albicaulis
TATTATGTACATTTATGCGGATGTTTACTTGATTAGATTATTTATAGTTTTCGATAGTTGTCTTACGATTAATTAAATTTTCTCGAATAAGGTTTGTGTACGTTTGATCTGCCATATGCTGACACTTAATGACACACCGGTTAATTAAGAATTTGGATCCTTGTCTTTGATTATTGAGACTGCCCTCCTTACCATTCGATCAATGGGAAATCTCTGATGCGTTCAGTGAGAGGCCATAGGTATTACCATTACAGCCCTAACCAAATTCTCATTTCACCTTATGCGCATCGTGGTTTCCACAACGTGACCCTTGCGGTGGTATGGAGTTGGGAGAGAATGGTTTATGTGTTAACAATTTTATCTCGTCATGGTCTGAGCTTGGAAAGGGTTATTTTACTGGTTTTTGCGTTTTTGTGGATAGAGCTTCTTCTCGCCCTTTCTTCAGAATTTGGGGAAGTTTTTTGGGTTTTCATTGTCAATTCCGGCTATTGCAGGTTTTCGGGTCCAATCCAGCTGCAAATCCTCAACCCACTCCTGGAAGAAGTCTTCCCTGCAGCATCAAATAATTTCTTTTGTTCAGGTTTACCAATTTCTTGCTCCCGAGTTACTTTTTTCGAACCCTTAGGTATATAATTTCCTTGTGAAGAATAACACTTGAATCTCTTTGCTTGTCCTTTGTTCCTTCAGCTCGGAGCTCAGCATGTCAGAATAAAATTGTTGTTTAGGTAAGAAAGTTCAGTTTTTTCTCTTCCTCATCAATCTCTAACTTACAGGCATTCTGCTTACTATTCTTCATTACTAAAGAACTTCATGATTTTTGGTTGCAGGTAGATCCTTAACCTGAAGGACGAGTACTCTTTCCCGTGAGATTTCTCCACGGTTAAGCTCAGATTTTTCTTCAAGCATTTGATACAAGGTTACCCTTTTCAGGTACCTCTTATCATTCTTCTCTCTTCATTAGAGACTTCTATCTCTACTCGGCATGAATAGTGTATCACCCACCTGGGTTACGACTCGTAGAGACAGAGCCGTCGAGTTGCTTGTTTATTCTCTTTTCTAGCTTGTGAATGTCGAACTCGGCTTACATGCAAAATTATTTAATTAATGTAACATTTGTAATGGTCACAATTTCTTTAGTTTTTAATGGAGTTTACTGGGTTTCCTTCGAACCTATTCCTTTTGATTATTGGAGTCTCAGATAGAAATTTCCCGACTCAGTTTTGTACAATTTATGGTTCTTTTGTATAAAACCTCATGGACTTTTGTCTTCAAACATAGAGCTTTTCCATATGGGGTTTTCTTTCCAATGCTGCTGTGGAGTTTTGTGAAACTCATTAACGTAATGGAACTGTTTCTTTGTTTAGAGTATTGTTCATTGTTTCGTTTATAAGTATATATCATGATATTTGAATTTCATTGGTAAGTCCAAGCCCCTGGTTGGACTGTAGATTTTTTCCTCCATTGTATTTCAATTTCTCTGTTGTTCACTCCTATTGCTCAGCTTATTCTCTAGCTTGGTATCTTCATACCACACAGCAACTGGCATGATAATTTTAATTTCAAAGTTTTATCAGTTTTTAAATATACTAGAAAATTAGGTTTTCTTTTCGTTTTATGAAGGTGACTAGACCATATCTGTCCCTATCCGTGTATATTTAGGCAAGGGGCAACTTTTTGTTCTGGGTTGAGGTTCCCACTTTGAACCCTGAACCGACAGTTTACCCCTAGATAGCTCTATATTTATAGGTTTTATAGTCCGATGCAAAATTTCGGTAATGATTAAAATATATATTGAATTTTTATTTAATATTTTAAAGTTAAAAGTACTTTTGTTTATTAGATATTGAATTTTATTTAATATTTTAAGTTATAAGTTTTGTTAGATTTGACCAGTGAATTATGATCGATTTTCCTATTATTTATATAATTATAATTTTCACTATAAAATGCATGCATCTTCTGTGGTGGGCCCCTTTCATAGTGTGAAAATATGATGCACGTGTGGTTGGCCCTCGGCGTTTCTTTATTTGTGCTCACCCATTTGGACCAACCACTTCATGAAAAAAACAAAGCACATAAAACAAAGCACGCACGTCTCACGAAAAGGCAAGTGATGAATTCATAGATTTGATATACGACATGCCAACCTTAGGTGTTTTTATTTTTAATCAATGAAACTAAAGACTAGCAATTGCCGCGGGAGGTGGAGGTGCGAAAGGCAATAGAAAGGAGATCTCCTCCCAATGATGTAAGGGAAAAACATGTAGAAGAAGAAGATGTGTACATTAGCAGAGGAAAATTTATACATGGCTAGTTTTACGAGAGATGAGGTGTAGATTAATAATTTGGATGATTTATTTGAACATGCCTTCTCATCCTCACATTACATAAAAATGGAGGATGCCAAACTTGTTGCTAAAGAGGACCATTACCTAAAGAGGAAAATTAAAGAAGCTATAGAAATTGAGAAAAGACAGAACAACTTAAATCGTGACGATGGGCTTTCCATTAGTAACACTTGGAAACCCTTAATACACCAAAACCTCTCAAGACATTATAATCTTAAGCTAATTTAAACCTTATACAAATTCATCAGGTCCCCCTTATTAAAATAAAATAAAAAAAAATTTAAAAAAAATAATAATAATAATAATAATAATAATAATTAAATAATTATAATCAATTACCAATATACAAATACTACAAATTAAATAGGTATTTAATTCAAAAAATATAAATATACAAATAAAAATAAATTAAATAAATTTAAAAAAAAAAAAAAAATATATAAATAAATAAATAAATATAAAAAATAAAATTATATAAAATATAAGAAATAAATAAATAAATAAATTACAAAAGTAGATAATTTAATAAATAATTGATTAATTAAATAAAACCAATTTTACATACTATACAACATTTATATAAATTAATAATAAACATATCAAATTAAACAATTTTACAAACTATGCAATACTTATATAATTTAAATTAACATATCAAATTAAATAATTCATTAATTTAAATATATCTTCTAAACTTCTAAAACATTTCTACTACTTAATTAATTAAGCTTTTATTTGTCAACCTAATTAGATTTATATGTTAATTAAAATAAAATTTAAAAAAAAAAAGAGAAGACTTTTTAAATTAAGCACTTTAAATAACAGATTATTTATTTATATAGGTCATTTCAAAACATATAATCTAGTTTACTAAAATATATATATATATATATATATATATATATATATAAAATAATAATAATAATAATAATAATAATAATAATAATAATAAAATAAAAAAAAAAAAAAATTAATTAAATATTTCAATAGTTGTCTTTCATAAAAAAATAAAAAAATAAAAAAAAAGAAAAAAAGAAAAAGAAAAAGAAAAAAAGCCGACCTTTCATGAAACTCCTTATCTTTTACTATTTATACCTCTATCCCTTTTCCCTATTTTCTCTTCTTTTCAAAGAACTTTGGATGTCTACCCCTGATGATGGACTTACTTAGACAGTCCGAAACGTTGGGTGATTACAAAACTCTGTAACAGGTTATTCCTCTCTTCTATAAACTACTTCACCTGTATGGATTCTCTTCCACTGAGAGTGGCAAATTTGCTCTACGGAAGACGTTACTGGAAGCTGTACAAATGCAATTTTTATGAATACTTTCCTGACAATGAGCAGTTTACAGGCTTTCCCTATGGAACATATATTTTGTAATAGGGTCTGTTGAATTATTTCCATGGTAAAGAAGGCATAGGCACAAAATAGGTTAGGAGAGGATGTTGGTTTGTAGGTATAAAAGGAAAGGAAATAGTAATGTCAAATAACCATATTTGTAAATTAGCTTTTGAAGTATGCTACTTGCAACTGTATATCTTGAATATTCCAAGTTTTTTTTTAAGTCATTGCTAATCATGTTTCACATGAGACATGCACATGACAATTTGAAACGTAAGCGTATAAGCACATGGAATACATTGATTGAAATTGTAAATGGTACTAATTAAACACTAAATAGTTGATACTGAAGCCTGAAACAGTAATTTAAAATTGCCTAAGATTAGTAAAAAGTGACTTGCAAGTGCATATCTTTAATATTCGAAGCATTGTTTTTTTTTTTTTTTTTTTGTAAATTCAGTGGGACCTTGCCATTTCTATTTATATTAAAAGACAGGCTACAAAATATAAAATCAGTCTTTGACCTCAACCTGCCCGAGGGAAACCAGGTCTGTTGGCCATCTAAAAGCATGATGTGCATCCCAGTACTGAAATTGTCTCTTACGTCTAAAGTTTTCTTGCGCTATCTGTTCAACTACTGTATTATGTACAATCATAACAGATAATAAAAGTTCATAACTAACAAAAAACCATCAAAATCTAACAAGATAAATCTTCTAGCCCTAAGATGAGGAGACTGGGGTAGGGTCTTTGACATTGGACCCTGGCATTTCTGCTTGATTGAGTTGCTGAAGAATCTTTTGGAGGAGTTTCTCCATGCGCCCCACTTTACCATCCAGTCTACTTACTCGATCTGCAGTCTGGTATTGTGTGATCTTAATATGCTGTTGCTGGTCCTGAATCTCCAAAAGCTGTGCCTGAGTGCAGAGGTCTGATTGAATTGGTTCTGTCTTGGCTTGAACTGGATGGTTATTCTGTATAGCTTTTGCAATCAAACATTTTACTATCCAGTACGTGTGGACTGTCTGATTGAACAGTGTAAGCCTTCCTCGTGTATGGCCTGGATCAGTAATGAAATCGAGGATCTCAGCCTCTGTCTCATTATCTTCAGGTTCCAACTGAATTTCCTTTTCCCACCCACGAATGTCATTGCGGACTTCAGAGGAATTTCCAATGACATAATTTACTGCTAACGTTTCTAGATGTTCCAGATTAGTTTTACGACCCCTTTTCTTGGGAGCGGGTTCGGATTGAGCAGGCTGCTTTCCTTTGGCAGTTACAGCCCTTTGATGTCTTTTTCCTATTGCAGGATGGGTCTTTTGGACAAGCACTGATAAACAGAATTGAACAGCAAATATGTAAGATGGTCTAATAATACAGAGCATGCGCCTTACTGTTACCTTGCTAGTGTGAATGTCATACAGGCGTAAGCGCCTCATCCCCTTATATTTACTATACCACTGATACAAGGACTCAGGACTTCGACTGACAGGGTTATTAACCTTAGACTTCGTATGATTCCTAATGTTATCAGACCTCTTACCGAAGCTGGGAGGATTATTGGGTTGACTCTGCAAAATATACAAGGGGTAGAACAGATTTTGGCTGGCAATCGCATTAATTAGGCAAGAGCGCTGACCGATATAAATGGCTACAGACCCAAACCTCCCTATCTTCGTCACAGTTATATAAACAACAAGATTCCAGAAGATTGCTTTTTCCAAACCAAAACAGAGAAGTAAAATTTCATGACAAGGCTTGCATGCAGGTGATTTGAAGCGCCGAGAAGCCTGGCTGTGGAAATCTAGCCAACAGTTTGTTAAGTTACTCCCTATATTCCCATGGTTGGCACTCTGATAGCAAATAGGATTGGGGATGATACTACCATACATTCGACCAGGGTTTATAGCGCAGACAGAGTAATTACAAGGGTCACGGAAACATGGAGGAACCAGTTTCATTTCAGGATTAAGCCACTTAACATTCTTCCTTAGACCCAAACTAACATGATTGTACTGCAAACAAACCAAAACTTCTTCATAATCCATCAGAAGAGCTGAGAAAACGATAGTAACATAACCTGACAGAGTCGAACTATAGCCTGGGTGAGAACTGTTGGGTTGCCTCCGCTGCCACCTCCAGTCTATCGCATGCAATGGATTATGCTTGCTAGAATGAAAGGGCAAAGTTAAATTACTTACCTTATTCACAGCTGGCTTTCCACGGTCTGACCATACAACCTGTCCATCATGCGCCATCATTCCTATCCCGGCGTTCACACACTTCGCCCTGCTTAACTGACAGTCCATAGTTAATGGTCTTGATTACAATTTATGGGAGCGCATGCCAAGTTGTCGCCTCCCGAATTCATAATGATATCTGTACATTTTGAAATTATTGTTAATCATATTTGAAATGATATATGCACATCACAATTTGAAACGTAAGTGTATAAAGAAATAGAAAACATTGATTGAAGTTGTAAATAGTACTAAGTAAATGCTAAATAGTAGAGAGAGTTAAGATTGAAATGGCTAGTTTGACTCAAACAATTAGAAAGCAATATATTTTATTTTAGAAAGAGTAAACCAAATGTACTAAATCTCTCTGCGAAAATCACATTAGAATAGATAGGTTGATGCGCTTTGAACCATCCAGTGTGAGCCATCATCAGAAACCTGATCAAATAACCTCTTTAAATAGAAAGTATAATTCCTACTAGACGTTTGTAAAACAATGGCTAGTTTGACTCAAATAATAAAAATCATTCTATTTTATTTAAAAAAGAGTAAACCAAATGATCAAAGTTGATAAACTTAATTTTGAATGTCAATATTTATTTTAACAAAAACAATAATTATTAATTTAATATTAGTAAAATGTAATTTATTTAATTTTACGTTATTTATTTATTTATTATTATTTTTTTCTATTTATGTATGTATTTATTTTTATTTATTTTTTATTTTTTATTTATTTTATTATATTTTTATTTGTAATTTTATCTTTATTTTATTTTTTATTTATTTTTATTTATTTTTATTTATTTATTCATATTTTTCTTTATTCATTTATTTATTTTTTAATTTTTTCTTTTTGTAAGTCGGAAGTAGTATATGTATATTAAATCCAAAGAAACGAGAGGTTACAAGAGTGTACAAAAGGCCTGAAACCAGAAAGCCACGGAGCACTGCAGGCCTGCTCCTTTGCGAACGGACAATTAGACTGAGTATTTGGGTCAGATATGGCCTTTCTTGGTAGGAGCATCATACCATACACAAAATTGCATGCCAACCTCGCAGGGTTGCCTATGACGGACAAAAAACTGACCAAAAGTTTACTTAAAGCCTGAGGATAACCTGATACATGCCGACTAAAAATAATACCAGACATTGACATAGAAATAGACATGTTCATAAACACCGTAATAGACAGGAAATAAAACCAGATAGATAGCATAAACATCACTGAATAGGATTGGAAGCTCCGGATTGTCCCAGAGCGCTTGGACTTGCCTCCTCGCTGCCTTTTGGCTGAATCCTGGGCTTGAAGCGTCGAATGATAGTGGTCTAAGAGTCATCTGCTGGGATTTCAATGGAGACGTTGAGGACATGATGGAGATAGAGATCAAACCGACGAACGAAGTTGTCCATAGCTTTACCGTGCATGCGAAGCTCCTCTGTCAGTGAACTGAGGGAAATTTCCATTTTGTCCAGCCGCGCAGTATTCTTGGCTGAAGCCATGGAGGTTGTTGCGAAGGTCTCCTTAACCTCTGCTCCCTGCATGGAAATTGCCTTCGCCAACATAGTTTTCATCTGCCAGGCAATAGCCTGGGTTTGTAGAAATTGTGTGTGGCGTGTGGAGGGAGTTCCCAGGTCGACTAACCAGTCGACCTCTTCACTAATGGCAGTGTCATCAATCCGAACCTAAGCGTTGTCCACCCCTTCTTCCAGTAATTCAATCGTTTGCTTCCCAGTTTGGAGACGGAAGGCCTCGTAATTATCCTTGGCCCGCATGAGGGCTTGCTTGTTTATATTTTTTCTATTATTTTTTGTATGATAGCATTTAATTGTTAAAAATAAAATAAATATATAAATTCAATCCTGAAGTATTATTCAATTATTTTTAACGTTTAATTTATTTGATAATAATAAAAGCAAATGAATAATTGAAATGAAATATTAAAATGATATACTCTACTCAACTCGTTATTTGTGACTCTACTAACAAACCATACGTATAATGCCTATACTCTTATCTGTTCTTCTGGCTGACTATTCAGCTTCCTCTTCAACTCTTTAATTTATTATCTAACTATTCAGATTCACCTAGAGCTATGTCCTATATCTTCCTTCTTAGCATGATTTTTGTTCTAAGTCACTGTCATGCTTCTTGTTGGTGTCATCATTGGCGTGGTTCGACATTAGCTATTGTGTGCTTTCTCCCTCTGCGCAATAACTGTGCGCTGCATCATTCTGTCTTTGTGAATAAACACCTTGTCGTGTTTGCACTAATCCCTCCATGCCTTCCTTCTCCATCTCTTGACATGCACTTGGTTCTTACTTGGAATTTTCAAAGATGTTTTTGCATCAAGTCTGCACTGACCTCTTACCTAGGCTGCTACATGACCCAGCAGCGATGGGAGAATAGTTGGAAAGGTTTTCATTCAGAAATTAAGCAAAGCAAAGCCCAATCGATGCGATAGATAATAGGCATGCTAATTTTAGATCTAGCTATGATAGTAGACACATCCCAGTAAATATAAATCTAGATAGAGATGTGTTTCAAATTAAGATAAATTAGTGAACCATTGGTGTCGTCTCTGGAGACATGTTATGTTATAGCTGCACAAACATAGCATAGCAGCGTGTTTGTGAGATTTATGATGAAATAGTTGTATTGGTGCAACTGATATTCTGAAATTACTAGAAAATAATAATAGTAATAATTGAGTCATAATCCAATAAAAATGTCAAGAAATGGAAACAAATGGAGCATACATAGATGAAATAATTAATGCTTTCATAACAGGAAGAAAATTTGTAAAGGTTCCATTGAAAGAAAGAGTGAGTCATAATCCAACGACAATGTCCTGAAATAGAAATAGATGGAGAAGCTCCAATAATTATGCCTTTGTGAGTCATAATCCAACGACAATGTCCCGAAATAGAAACAGATGGAGAAGCTCCAATAATTATGGCTCTCATAATAGGAAAGGAATTAAAGCCTTTCTATTGGAGGGGAGACCCTCAAACTTTTTCACATACCATGCTTTGGTTGATAAGCTTCGGCCCAACAGATACAGAGACACTGTAATAGTTGTGCAGAAACCAAGAGCAGTCTGGGAGATGACGGCAAGCGCAACAGAATCAATAATCTCGAAAAGTTAATGCGGACAAACCACAAATTCAAATAGCCCTCCCTATGGGATGCAGTACCCTTTCGCGCCATCCTTCTAAAGACTTGACAGTGAATAGTGATGGTACAGATTCCCAGTCATGCCAACGATAAAGAGGGAAATGGCCAGTGGCATCAAGTTTATGGATGGCGATGGCAGGCTCTCAGATATTGAATGACTGACAATACACATATGTGTAATGATTTGTGGTAGATAAGAGTTAGAGGGTTTTAGCTTTAGGAGCATATGTATTCTAATAATGGTACTAGTAGTGCATAGATGGGTTTAGTTTGAACCTTATCAAGGAAGTTACTGGAAGCTTGCGTGCATAGGAGGCGTGACAATGCATTCATAATGACTGGAAGATTAAAGTAGGGTACATGGTCTAGGAGCTGTTAGTTAAGGCTATAGATTTTGGAAGCATATTTAGAAACTTACAGCACCCTATAGGTCTTGGTAGCCGTGGAGAAGATTTGGAAAGTATTCTCAGCAAACATGGCGCCAGGACAGTCCAAAGGTTTCGGCAAGATGACAAGTTCTGTCATGGGAGGTTGTCTGTTAGGTAGGAGTGAATGGCCATATTTTGTTCATCTCCACTGCTATCAGAGATGGTGATAAGTGCCCTGTTTCTGTTGAGGGCAGAATTCAATCGGTTATCAACCAGTTTTCGTGGAAAACCCACCTCTATACATGAGGAAGCGAGGAGACATGCAAATAAAATCTCTGAAGAGTGTTAGAATTAAATCGATGGGTAATGAGACATATCCGTAGACTAATAAAAAGATTGGAATTGGAATAATGTGGTATTCTAAATCCAAGTTATACTTTGAATTCACTAGAAGTAGGGGTAGCTGATGATAACGTGATAACACTAACTATTCAGGGAAATTTATATCACAGAATACATAACTATAACGACAAGCATGTCAACAACCAAATATGCCAATCCTATAGGAATTAAAGAACCAAAAATTCCTCATCAAAGAGCTGAGAACATTACAGAGGAAAAAGGTAATGGACCCAGTCGAATTTCATTTAGTACATCTAAGTTTCTAACTTAAGATGTACTTATAGCCAATGCCCTGAAGGGCTAAAAAGTATCAGCATCGTAACAGTCCCGCATTAAGTAAAGAGAAGCAAGTATACACTGGGGAGGGCTCGAAGCCTCAAACCCTTGTTCAAAACAGAGAACAGTACAATACGTGCTATGGGCTACCTTTCCAACTGTAAGTTTAACATAAAATACATAATTTAACACTGTTCATATCTCCAGAGGGTACAGAGGTACGCCTCCCACAGTAAGAAAACAAAAGTAAGAGAATTCATTAGACCACGGCACGCAGAGGAATCGTTTAGCCAGTCACTCACTGAAATATCATATGGTGTATTATAACCAAATATTACCGCGAACGCATCGTACCCTGCGCGCGGGTGTGCTAGTGGTCAATGGAGTATGGACTTTAGTGGTTGGTTTTGTACTTTGGAATGTTTGGAAGGAGTGGAATAGATGTAGCTTTACGAATCGAAGGATTTCATCGGAATTCATATAGAAACTCATTAAAAGAAAATTGAAGGAGACTATTGTTAAACATTGGGTTCAGCGCTCCCCATTTGTTTTGTGACATGGACTAATCGCCTCTCATGGATCCTAACTCTAGTGATGTAGAGGAGATTAATGCCTACGGATTTTGGTCTAACGACAATCATGATTCCAACAAGTGGTATCAAAGCCACAAGTCTCGAGTTCGAAACTCACTCGGCTCGCGTTGGTGGGGAGATTTTTGGACATTGGGTTCAGCACTCTCCGTGTGTTTCGTGACATGGACTAATCGCCTCTCGCAAATCCTAACTCTGGCAATTGTAGCAGAGACTAATGCCTACGGGTTTTGGTCTAACGGCAATCATGATTCCAACAACTATCCTATCAATGTCCTAACTTTCTGAGGACTAGAAGGTCAATCAACAAGAGGGGTGAATACTGAAAGAACTAGAAATTTCTCAAGAATCAATCTCCTTCAATCTCCTTTATCATTCTTCAACCCTTGTTTTCATTTTTTATTAAACTTGAATTAAAGATTGTTCGACCTTCTTACCAATATCTTCTTCAACTCTTCTAGTTGTCCTTCATCTATGATCTTCAATTCCACCTCATGTAGAGGTCTTCTTACACTCTTAACTTCATTAAGCAATAAGAAGGGTTTGATTATATTTCTACAACTTGTTTATCTTATCATCTCTCCTTGAAAGTTTTCCCTTTGGCTCACCCTTATTCTTCTTTAATTTGTCTGTGTTTTTCTCTCTTATGCTCTTAACTTCCTTATAAGGACTTTATTGAGATCTTGACAGTTAGATATTCCAGCATCCTTCTCTATTTCCTTTGAGTATTTTCATTCGGTCCCTTGTAAATCTATTCAAAGAGATTCAACTAACTTGCCCACAAGGTGTAGAATAGTCGACGACAGGGTGTACTGTTGAGGCACTCATTGTGCAAAGATCACTAGTTCAAAACCATGTGGGTGGAAGCGACTCCCAAACTAGTCAACCTACAAAAAGAGAGGGAAATTCCACTCATTGTTCTAATTTTCTTATAGTGTCTTTATTTTTTTCTCTTAGCCACCTATCTAAGAATAATTTTTTAGATTTATCACATGTAAGGTTTTCTATCTAATTTCTACCAAGAGAATTCCACCAAATCAAAGGTTCCCATCTAGACTTCATCATATAATGTTGGAGTAATGACAACAATAATATAAATGTTAGTGTTAGAAGTAAAATTAGCTGTTAGTGACCTAGCATGGAATGTAGATGGTTGGTCAATAATGTGGAGTCAATTTTCTTTTTGAAATAATACCTCTTATATTTAAATAAATATATTTACATCAGGAAAGTTAAAAGAAACAAAGGATGGAAGGGTATATATAATGGCACTTATATTCTCTTCCTCGATGCTACTAAAGCAGAAATAAAGTCCGAATATGCATCAAGCTTTAACAGTTTGGTATCTTTGATAAGGAAGAAATCTTTAGCCAACAATTGCATGCATACGTCATCCCTTCACATATGACAAGTGCTGACTTTATTCTCAAAACACACTTGGAACAAATTTTTTGAAGGACAACCAAAGCAGAGATCCTAAATGCCATTGATAGAAGAGCAAACCAAATACCTAGAGTCACCAAACAAAACTACACGCCAATGCACTCTCCCCTAAAAAGGAGCTGAATGCTATATCTAAACATGATCCCAATAGCTCCTTGCCAACTAGCAATCCCACAACATATGCTTCATCATTTCAGAACCATTACAGATAGGGGAAATAACTTCAAAGAGACCATTTCTCACCATTCAAACTTTGGATGGAAGGCCCTAGTAGATAACCAGCCATGCAAACAGGCATAGCTTATATCACGCCCACACAAACCAAATGCTGTGCAACCTTTGAATCCACCAACCCTCGGAATCATAATACACCCATTGTGCACTGAGCACAAGGCGAAAGTTCCTGGTGTTGATGCATGATGGAGCACACCTTACACGAATAACACTGAACAAGAAGGGTATCTTTCTTTGGAAAAGGGTCATAAACAGGAAATTAAATAAGTGTTTGATGCTATGTACATTGTGCCTACAAGAGCCTTCCTCAACCCATAGAGAAGCATAAATGCCAAAAACTAGTAAAAGTTATCACCCAAACTGCAGCATTTAGAAAGGCTTGGGGCATCAAAAGAAATTGTTTTGTTGTGTTTTAATTTTAGCAAGAATTTTAGCGATATCCAGAATATAGACTACCCAACTTCACTGACATTGTTATCTTGTGTGATTTCAAAGGGCTTTATTATAATTCATACCACAATTTCTTCCTTCCTATTGTCCTCCTAGTATATGAATCTGCAATGCTAGTTGCTGCTATGATTCATCCTAATGTGAGAATCATCATTTTTTTTGGAATCAATGAACAAAATCATATTTGTTTGCTATTCAAGCATAATCCAGTACAGTATAACTTATAAGTTGAATGGAAATATACACAGGTCCAGTTCCAGATCCAAATCCAAATTGATTTTGGGAAAGTCGGTATCTATATTTAGGGAAACAATATATGTGCAAAGATATATATATATAGAGAGAGATCAATTGGGTTTATCTCGAGTTGGGAAAAACGATTGTTATCCTCCCCACCCAGGTTCAATTCCCACAAGCAACATCTTGAATGCATATGAGTATAATGGCTTCAAGCCTTGTTGTTGGTGGGGTGCTTAGTTACATTGATATATGTGTGTTAAAAAATAATGAAAAGAAAAAACATGAACCAGGAAAACAGAAAATTTAAGTTTCCAAATGCATTTCACTCCAAATGGCTCTCACAAACTCAGAAATGCAGGACTTTATATATAGAGAGAGAGAATTCAAATCTCCAAAACACTCACAACCCCAGAAATGCAGGCTGTTGTGAAAAGCTCAGATTTGTGTGTTATGGAATTGGCGTATCAGGTGCCTATTTTATAGGCAAAAGTTACGGTTTCAGGGCCCCACACTTCGCCTTCTTTTATCTTCTTGTTTAAGTTTTCTTCTGTTATTTTTTAATGTTTTTTTTAACGTTCCGCCAGCTTGATGTTTTTGGCAGGCCGGAAACAGATCGAAATCAGGTCCTCTGGCATTTCCAAACTGGAAACAAAATTCCAGGCGAGGAATCCAGATCCAATCCAATGAAATGTGGATCCTGAATTCTCCATAGGCAACCCCAGCAACATAGAATACACTGTACAGTATGCGTTACGGCCTTGTAAGTATTAGCAAATACTCTCTTGCAAATGACAACGTGTGAGAGATTTTTACACAAGAACAAACAATGGAGCCTGCTGAATCAATTACATAAAATAATCTTTCTGTATTTACCTTTTCTTAATTGTCCATATGTTTAAATAAATTCTGTGTAGTCCATTGTGCATTGTCAACTGTTTTACCAATGTATTTATTAAGGAAACTTACATCATGGAATTGAGTTGGGCCACCCTCAACTCGTCAGACTCTTGAAAACAAAGCCTATTGTACAGTTCATCAATGATTGCCCAAGCATATTTTTGTTGTTTTGCAGCTAAAGCATCCCTTTTTCTCGACAAGTCTAGTTTTGTACAATGTGAAAGCTGCTGAATGTAAGATATTTGTTCCCGAGGCTATGCTCTAAAGTATATACTGGGCGTGCGATGAAAGCACATCTTTACAAGTCCTAAAAGAACCTAGAAGAGCACAATAGGTAAACAAACTACTAACCTGGACTGGTCGATCTGCCACCTATTCTTTTACTTGTGGATAACACGAAACATGGGTCATCCGGACCATAACCCAACTTCGTAAAAATATAAGCCTTTTTTCTTAGCAGAAACATCTGGGCAATAGCACCTGCAAACAGAGACACTTTATAGTTTACGTTGCAGCATCCGTGAGTCAATAAGGTCATCAGGATTTTCACCTGTTCTTGGATGCAGTCTTTCTATAGAAGCCCACTTGGCTAGATTTGAATCTGGGTGAACCTGGTCTTGGATGCTGTTTCCGTACGGAAACCTGACTGACCGAAAGTACACAGCAGACAAAACAAAATTTCAACATAAAATAGTTACATAAAACTTTTTTTCTTAATCTTCATAAAGACAGCGGCAGTACATGAAAAATGGGCTGTAGTTGTCACACATCACAGTCACTCCTGCTTAAACCACTACCAATACCATTACCAACAGCTTCTTCCCCAAAAATAGCTACACATTACACAGCTAAGCTTGGCTCTGATTTCTTGTTTTGCTAGAACCAGACAATTAAACACCAGAATGATAAGATGGGTATATCATAAGTGGGACATGACTGGACTGGACTGGACAGGACTTATTAGTAGGAATTAGGACTGTATACATAATGCGGGTTGCTTTTCTTTCACAACCTCAGCCGCGCCCGCACTGGGAAAGAAGGTTAAGCTCAAAATATAAGGGGAAAAAAAAGAGAACAAAAGCAGCAACGACTTATCGTTGTGTCAACAAGCTATTGAGTGGAAGAAACCGCGCAGGGATCCCTTTGTTCCATTAACAAATACAAATATAGATATATAGATAAAGAGAACCAGCAGATTGTTCAAGGATTTGTTGCAATCAGACTCTGAACTGCTTACCAGAAAATGTCTGGCCAAACTCCCAATTTTGAGGCACAATGTTCCAAGAAGTAGAGGTCCTGCGGTCACTGCTAGTTATTCTGAAGGAGAGGCTCTGCCCAACCAGGACTGTGCTGCATTGCCAATTTTGGCCCCAGTTTCTGAACAATGGAATCCACCCAGTCTGGCTACCCTTCACGCTCACTCTCACCAAATCCCCTGCTCCGGCCACATTTGTGATGAGAACCAAGTTGAAGTATTTGAAGCTATTGATGGTGAATCTTACTCCCTCTTGTTTGACACAGGAAACTCTGTAAATATAAAAAAATACAATTATTAGTTATCAAATTTGAGAGTGGAGATTTCCATAGCTACTGTACAAGTTTTCCATGTTGGGATACTCCTCTACTCGCCCTCCAAGGGAAACTACTACACAGTCGGACAGTCCAAACTTCTACACAGTCCATATCCGAAAAACTCAAACTAGAAAAACACTTAAAGCCCCCTTTATTGAAGAATGGCTTACCTTCTGAAGAGAACGGGCACAATTCTGGCACGGTACTCTGGCATCTTGAGTAAAATTGGCATGGAGAGATCGAAATGGGGATGAGGAGGATTGTACCAACCACCATTGTCGTTAGGCAGAGCATAGTTACGAGGGCATAAATTAGTGGTTGTGACCAGAATCGAAGGGTTACTCGGATGACACCATTCTGGGTCATTCACACATTTGATCTCAAAGCAGGCTCCATAGCTTAGCTTGCTGTTGAACAGAACAGTGCTCAATGCTGCGGATTGACCTCCATATCCCTGGCTGTACAGGTTCCCACACCCACAAGCACTGCCTGCGCCACAAAAAAAAAAAAAAAAAAAACTCAGTTAGATCTAGAAACAAAGCCCCTAGACTGCAATGGCCATATAATGTCCATATAAACAAAGTGTAGAGAGACCATAAGAATGAAAATGGAAAAGGAAGCCACGAAAAAATGGAGGTTTCAATACATCTGCAAGTTTCGGCGTTCGGCAAATGGAAAACCCGTAGACATCATGCAGTCAAGCCTGTAGGCGTTTCACTCACGAGAACCTTCCATTCTTCTATGAGGATATCAGTAATGGCAGAGCCCAAAACTCGGAGGCACCGCCTCTGGAATAACCCAAACTAGAAACAGAAGGATACATTTCCTCGACGCGAAAAGAAGATATTAAGCCTGAGAATAGATATTCATAGAATAAAATCGGTGTAAGCCAGAGGAAAGTAGCAATACCTGAACCACTGTAGAGACCATAAGAACGAAAATGGCGAAGGAAGCCACGAAAAACGGAGGTTTCAATACATCTGCAAGTTTCGGCGTTCGGCAAATGGAAAACCCGTAGACATCATGCAGTCAAGCCTGTAGGAATTTCACCCACAAGAACCTTCCATTCTTTTTTGAGGATATCAGTAATGGCAGAGCCCAAAACTCGGAGGCACTGCCTCTGTAATAACCCAAACTGGAAACAGAAGGACACATTTCCTCGCACAGAGATAAGGTCGGATAAACCTAGGGTTGGTGGGGTTTACAAGGTGAATTCCTGGAATAGAGAAATGTGACAGCGAATGCAGATTGCAGCCAGAGGAGCCGAGAACATTGGTAAGCGGGCAACATTAATATTTCAAACCTAATTTTGACACTGTCAGCTGGTAAGAGGGGTACATGGAAGATTCTGATTGGTTGGAGGAGCTGCCAAATGTCTGATTTTCACTAGCTGGAAGGGCGATGAGAAAATATAATGGATCTAATGGATCTGCTCTTTATGCGGACAATTTTCTTCTGTGCAATAGTTTAGAGGCATTTTAAGGAAGAAAATTGTTGGCTGTCCGAACACATTTTAGGTAAAGAAAAAGTATAATTAGATAGGGCAATTTCTTGCGCTTTTTTTTTAACCAATTGCAAAATGGATGGTTATAACTTTTCGTGTTGTGTTTTGTTTCCGTTTGGTATTTTTTTATCAAAATTTTTGTTAAATATTTTTAATTAAATGTGTGTTTTTATTCATATTATATAGTTATATTATTAAGTGGTCTGGTCATTTTAAGATGTTAATATATAACCATGTCTATACCTATAACATGATTGATGCTTGTTATTGATTATAGGTGGAACACTTAAAAAAATAAACAAGATTATGAGTTGGGGTGTAAATAAGATTATGGGTTGGGGTTGGCCAATGTTCAATCATCATTCTATGAGAGCTCTAAACCAAAATATCATAACAAATTAAAGCATATAATTTAAAAGAAATCAAAAGGGTGGACCTTTCACAAGATGGACTTAGGTCACCTTCTTTCTTGATCAAGCCGAGAGTTTTTGATTCTGGAGTGTTCGTGAGGCTGGATGATGGGTGTATCAGATCTTTTGGGATTAGGATGGGATCTTACTATGAGCCCCTAGATCGCTAGGAACCAACTCGACCTTCCCCTCGTTTTTTTTTTCCCAAGCCGCCTTTTACAATAATGGATAGTCCAAAGACCCCTTAGACGAAGGCCTCAAATTTTCCCTTGTTGAGGGATAATTGTCGCCCTAGTGCTAATAGCTCCTCTCATTTTGGTGCCAACACCTATGTACCCATGGTTTTTGTATACCAATACATCTCAGGTAGGCAGAAGAAATGGGTTTAACTTGTATGAGAATTTCTTAAGTTGAACACCCTCCTTTGGGTTCCAATCATAGTCTCTCCAAGTCTATTGTTTCCTAAAGTTTTTGGACAACCACATCAATATCATCCATTGCTACCTTCCCCTCCGTCGAACACCCATATAGGAACATGCTATGTGCCCTTTCCATATCATGTTATGTGTTGGTTAGATGTCGAACAGAGTCTTGACTAGGAGGTCCCCCCTCAAGATGTTCCCTCAATTTTTTTCCCCTTGTTCTGTCCCTTGTGTTTTAGAGAAAGGGCTTTGAATTCTCTCCTCCACCCTTGAACTAAGACCATCCTTCCACTCTCAAGATGCAAAAGTGAGGGGAATTATAGACTAAGTTGGTGAACTGAGGGAAGTAGAATTCGCCAAATGCATGACACTAGTGAATTGTCAATCCCTCGCTCACCTCCCACCTAATGCTCTACATCATCATATTGTGGTTCTGGTAGTGGACCTTATGGGAATAATGGGCATAATCCTATGGGAATAAAACTGTTGTCTTTCATATCACCTATACTTGGCATTCCATGACCATCCTTCACATTTTCTCATGTTGTCCTTTCATTTGTGCTATGTTTCGCTATGGATCTTGTACTTGTGTGCCCATTTTTATGCTCATTCATGGTGACATTTAATTGCATGGGGTGGCTTGATGTTGTGGGTTCAATGGGAATGACAATCGAGACATCACGTACCAGCCATAGACCATCAAAATTAGCCACAAACACCCCTTGCACATACCTTGCCATGTGACATTCCCCATTTGCCACATCTCGTGCAAGACCAAGATAATTGTATATACCATGGCTAGGCACCTCATCCGGGGGGTAATTTCCTGTTGTTTCCATGATGAGGTAGTCTATGTGAAGTGGGTCTGGAAAGTCTTCCAGGGAATTACATATACATAAATGATTTGGATGTTGTACACCTTCATTTACTTGTTGGTCTTCCAATGTGTTACGTTCTTAGCAAATGTGGACAAGGGTGATAACAAAGATTTGTTGAGAATCAGGAATTAATGAGAGGGGGCAATTGAATCAATAATCTACAATTTTCTTTTCTTTTACATTAAACACTTAAACATTTAATTATGAAACATTCAATCAACACATGAGAGATCAACAATCATACAACACTTTGAACACAATGATTTAACATGGAAACCCTTCCGGGAGAAAAACCAACAAAGCTTGTTTTTATATTATGATGTGAATCTAAAGCACCTACTCAGATTTACATCACTTGTTTGTGAGAACCTTCTCAGATTACAACACTTGTTTGTGAGCACCTACTCGCAAGAGGCTCCAACCCCCTTCAAATCAACAAGCTCCAACTTTCCTACAGTTACCAACCTCTTATAATTGCAGGCCCACACCTACTACAACCAAGAGTTTTACTTCTCATATAATTTTCAAACTAAGAACTATGGCCTACCTCTGCAACATAAAAAGAACCTGTAAATTTGATACGTTGTCTCTCTATAGCTCCCTTAGGTTTTCTCAACACACACACACACAATTTCCTTTACCTTTTCTGCTCTTGTTATGTTGCATTCTTTGCACTTTGCTACTCTCTTTGTTGTGTTGCACCCTACTCCAACTGTTGCATTTGCTCTCTCCTTATCCTCAATATTGTCACATGGCCATTCCAAGTTTTCTTCAAAGCCCTGCT
Organism: Pinus albicaulis; assembly: GCA_034641835.2. Classification (NCBI taxonomy): domain Eukaryota; kingdom Viridiplantae; phylum Streptophyta; class Pinopsida; order Pinales; family Pinaceae; genus Pinus; species Pinus albicaulis. The sequence goes on from JAXQQM020085660.1 coordinate 19,580, forward strand.
ACTATTTCACACACTTTACTTCTACCCACAACATTCCAGATTTATTTTCTGTAGACTCATGTGTATTTATTGTCTCTATTACACATGATCGAAGTAAAGTTATCTGACATTCACAAAAAGCTCGTAGTCCTACAACATCGTAGACATGGCTTAATGAGGAGCTACATTTATAACATAAGAATGGTCGACATCCTTTGACATTATAATTTGATTTCTCTGTACATTTGGTGGAGAAAACCGTTAACTATTCTTGTATGGTCTCTAATACCTAGTTCAACAGTTCCCTAATTGCAACCATTAATATTTGTGTCCTGTGATTAAACTTGAAAAATTCAGGGAGGCCAACAATATGGCTTACACTACCAAATTCATAATTATATCCTTATGTCCTCAAACTCAAGGTCTCTTCTTAATCAATTCAGTATGGATCATACTCCTTCAATTTGGTTCCCATGATCTGAACACAACATGATAGAGAGAAATTTTCATAACTCATCTTACAAAATTCATCTACCTCATTTAAATATATATAATAGAAACATGTTGAAACCAAGGCTTGTTGTACTCTACACGTTTGAAAACTCGGATGTTGAGTACTACAATAAACGACGAAAGAACAATTTACTCTCTTGGTGCTTTTTCTCCTAGAAACTATAGTTAGATAGAAATATGTAACACAGAAGAATGTTATAAAACTCATCCCTAGGCATGATTTCCAATACTTTGATGGACCAAAAATTGACAAAAATTTCTCATTTCCCAATCTCCTAGATCTCAATGTTAATTTCTGGGAAATTTCTCCATTCCTTGGAACAATTTACCCTAAGCATTTCTCGTTGTCCACTTTTCGAAACCACTTGAGTGATGTCAATGTCAAGGTGACATCATGTTGATGAAATACTCTAAATCTCTTGGGATAAAATCATTTTCCATCATTTGAATGGAAATTTCTTCTTCCATTAGAACAATTTATCCCTAGTATTTCTCGCTGTCCCCTTTTTGAACCTTCCAAGGTGACATCACTCCAACTCCATGATGACATCACACTATCCATGTGGCCTCCTCTTGGAGTGTTATGTGTCCTCTATTGGTTGGTCCATGTGTCATCCATTTTTGGCCCACTTGGCCACCCAAAAATGTTGAATCACGTGTCTTGGTCCTAGAATGCCATGTCATCATCATGCTGACGTCATCTTCGGGTCTAGAACTGCTAATGTGATCTTGCCATGTCAGTTGCCACCTATTTAATTCATCCCTGTTAGTTTATTATTCTTGCGCCACTTGTTGTTCTTGTGTTGGAGAGGTCCCACAATCCCATCAATGCTCACCGATCATACGTCCAAAGAAACCACCTAGTGGTTTTAAGAAACCTCCCATCCTTTGGTTTGAAATTCGAGGGGGTGGGGGGAGCCATCATTTCATCTGGACCATCGATCTTATGAGGGTGGCTTGGGCATGGATCTGATTGAGGGATCCCCCTCCTCCCTTTAAACTACAGTGTGGCATGGGGCCCCTCATGTGATCAGATGGTGGAGTGTGGACACTTGTTGCACAATCTACTACCTGACATATTCCCTATTTAAAATTAAATCCAAATTGCATTTTAACACCAACTTTAGAGAAAGTTGCCAAATTAATGCCAAATTTGGGCCCTAGAACCCTAATTGATTTTCAAACCGAGATTCCTTTTGATCCCCTTGGTGACTTTAAAACTTCTATATATTGTTGGAAAGTATTTTTTGAGATCTATCCATGTGATCAATTTTCCAGAGCATCTGAGCCGAATATTTGAGGGAAAAATTATCTAAAGATAATGCTCCATAAAACACTAATTTCACTTGTTCACAAATCTACCTACAACCACTTTTTATGTTATTTTCCACTTCATGACATGTCTTGTGACATAAATTACAACATATTTATGACATTATCCCCCCTTGGCATTGTTGGAAATGTTGAAAAAAATTGTTGTGACATTGATGGCCATAAAAAATAGAAGCACTCCCCATGACACATTTTAGTCTCTTATCATATTGAAAATACTCCCTTTGAAACATAAAACTTATAGATGTTCTTTGGCCATAACTCCCCCTTGGATGTTTTCAAATCACAATGTTTGGGCCATTGTGCCATCTCTGACATCAATGGTAAAGGGTAGTGCCATTTCCCCCTCAAACCATGTCTGACTTTGGTTCCATTCTCACATAGCTCACTTGTTAAATTAATCATCGTTATGAGTAGTTGTTAACCATTACCTAATTTGAGTCAATTGAATGAAGGAGATACTACTCCAAGTTTTTTCTTGAGATATTAAAATCGCTCCCGTGTTAGATACTTTGTAAATATATATACAAAATAATCATTAGTGACCACCTATTCGAGGAAAACAACACAAGAAACAACATATTCTCTCAAGAAATGATATTTGATTGCAATATGTTTTCTCTTTGAATGCATAACTTGGTTCTTGGAGATGTTGATAGCACTAGTGTTATCACACAAGATTGACATTGTGTAATATTCCAAATTGGAATTTACAACAATAAAGAAACACATAAACAAAGAATCAACAACCATAAAAAAATTCCAGACATACACATCAAATTACACAAGAAATTATGCCAAACAACTGAGCCATTTTATTAATGGAGAAATCTAAGTACATAAGTGGTAAGGAATGATGGAACTTGGGCCTCCTATACAAGCTAGGAAAAACCCAGGTGATACAGCTCAACTTCGTAATAGATATAGGCTCCCAAACTAAACTGTGATTTTCTCCAATAATTCTATTGTTAGATGTTGAATGGAAATGATGATTTTTCTTTGAAAAATGCCCAGAATGATCTAAAACTTTTGAAAGGCCTCCTCACAAGAAACCCATAAAATCCCAGAAATCATTTGGGTTGAATCCAACTTCACCCCGAACCCCTAAAGAGTGTGAATTTCCCTTTCTGTCAAGAAATGCACCCTGCTAGGAAATGATCTATTGAATACATGTTGATTCCACCCCAGTAAGCCTCCCCAAAACTCATGAAAAATATCCTCTGAGAATTTCCCCCTAGCTCCAACTTTTACTCTCCTTAATTTTCCTCTAAACCATTGTGAATCCATCTCCGGGTACTCCTGCGCCCTGGGAAAACACACACCAAATGGTAACTGTTATGCATTGTGGCTCCTAGAAAATCTCTAAATAGACTCCTCTCTACTCTCCTAGGGTGGCACTCAAAGTTCACAGAAGGTAGAGTGGAATTCTTGCTCAGGAAATCCTTGTGCTAAACAACACAAGTTGTCTTGGCTTAACATCTTAAGAGAACTAGTGATGAAAGTTAAAATGATCCAAGATATCCAAAATTAGAGCCTCCTTGCTCTATTTATAATTGGTGGCCTCCACTCTCCACTAGTTCAACCCCTTTCTTTTTTCTCTCTCTTGCTCCACAAGTGCGCATCTCCTTTTTCTCTCTCTCTTGTGCCCCCCACTTTCTAATGAGTTGCAATATTTCCTTTTCACCTAAGCTCCTTAAGCTAAAATCATCTCCAAAAATAGAAATATAAAATTGTGCTAGTCCTAGCACATCCCAAATAAAATTCGTTAATCTCCTCAAATGAAAAATCAAAATTTGGGATATTACAGTCTTGCCCGCCAAAAATTTCTTATCCTCAAGCAATTTCTGAACAAGAAACCTCTCTAGATGTTGATTCCCACTATCATTTTAAACTATGTCAGGGTCATCTATACACCACTTAATCATCCCTGAACTCTGCCATTCCCTTCCATGAAGTAATCCCTCAATAACAAGATCCCAAGCCATCCAGAGCGTTAGGACTTGTTGGTTATGATACCACCTTGGCCCTCCATGACTACCGATGCCAAAGAGTTAATGTTGTGTTATTACCCCGACTAATAATATTATCCTAAGATTCATCCCATCAATAGAGTACCAACTCATAATCTCCCACCAATCCATCCCATGGGAAGGATCTAATGCATGAATATCTATCCATGGAGTAGGTCCACCATGCCGATGTTGCTACATGGTTAACTCATGTTACTTTTTCCAATCAACCAACATGATCCATATTAGAAACTCTACCTCTCTCTCCGCAATATAAAGAGGTCGGATGGTAGTATTGCAAGCCCTATCTATGTGCTCTTGAAGATGGATACTCTACAATTATGGAATATACTCCACTGGTTGCCTAGTTAGGGATGTTAATTGTTCCCAAATGATACACAGTTTGGCCCCTAACCTGTCACATGCCACTCGGATCTCCTCAAGTGTATTGACCTCCTTTAAGATAATTCCTCAGAGTGATTGGATCTACTTCTTCATCTCCATAAGCTCTATCATAATGCGCTCAAGCCATTTCCTCCTGACGACTAGTTTTTGAAAGTATGGCATCCCTAATGGCTTCCTTTACATCTGTCTGCTCCTCGTCAATAGCTGGCCCCAAAGATGGTTGTTCATCCCCCTCCATCATGGTATTAACAGGAGCCTTTAATTTTCTCTCCATGAATATCTCATCACACATAACATCCTCATTTGACTCATGCTCCTCTAGGTGCTCTTTTTGTTGGATCATCACTAGCAACTCATCTCCTTGAATGTATCCTCCTCAGTCTTCTTCACTCATGCAGACAATCTTTTGCTCATATACTCATCCATAAAACATGGATGCATATTTGGGTTGTTATCAACAACTTCACATGAATTCTCATGCTACTCAAAGATGTTATCATGCAAGTGGATGGATTCAACATTAGTAGAATATTCCCTCTCATCCATCACTATCAAAAGAGTAGAGTTGTGATCCTCCTGATGCAATTCAAGAATTTATGAGTCATTCCCCTCCTCATGATTATGCAAGTTGTAGTATTTTTCATTCAACTCTTTTCCAACCATGGACCTTTCAATCCTTTCCTTAATCAACTGACTTGAGTTTTTTTCCATTTCTTACTCTTCTTCAATTTTTGAAGTCTCATCTACTTTTTTGTCCCTTTTAACTTTACATTTGTGATCTGGTGTCCATGCTTCTTTTAATGTGAAACAAATATTCACTCTTCTAATTTTATTTCTACTCTTCCTTTGGAGTTCTAGAGGCTTACTTTTCTTTGGCTCCTCATCCTTTCCAAATCTAGAAGCCCCAAAAATTATCCTTATCAAATTTCTTCACTAAGGGCTTCTAGCCACCTTAGTGACTCTTCCAACCTCTGTTGGCCTTTGGAAAATTCACTCCAAACCCTTGATGTATTATCCATGAGCTAATAATTTTTTAGCTTATAAATTACTCGATTACACTAGTAGTAAACCTACTTAAAAACTCATACTCAATAACCAAACTGCACTCACTCATACATTAGTATATCAACAACAACATATACCATGACAAAACTATACAAACCCTAAAAAAATTTGGAATACAATGTTATATTAGGTTACAACAATGACCATACAACATCAATAGTGATAACAATCACAAATATATTCAATGAAAACAGGTAATATTCATCCATAGGTGTTGGAAAAGCAACTAAAAAATTTGGCCCCATGTTCACTCTCAAACTAACAAAAAAAAGATCATAATAGTGATAATTATAATAGGAGGATTGAATAAACTACTATTACTACAGTAGCTTAGCCAAGCTATGGTAGATTCAAATAATTTATACAAAAAATCAACATTATTCAATACATGGTGCATAGCAACATAAGAAACTCTTATCACTCTACCATATAATTTAGCCACAACAACATGTATATAAATCCACATGGGATTTTAATAACGATATCAGACTTGATGAATTATGAAAAACAATATGATCTTTCTCCAGTACCGATCTTACCCAATTCAACCTCAATAATGAAGAATCTAATTCTTAGCAAATTACATCCAAATGATGAACAATCTGAGTTTTATTGAGTTTATCTTTGTGGTATTTTGTCAAACAATTTGTGTACATATGGCACTAATAGGGAGCACTCCAACACTATATAAAGTAAATCTCAACAGACCTGTTATATATATATATATATATGTATATATATATATATATATATATATATATATATATATGTATATATATATATATATATATATATATATATATGTATATATATATATATATATATATATGTATATATGTATATATATATATATATATATATATATATATATATATATATATATATATATATATATATATTATATATATATATATATATATATGTATATATATATATATATATATATATATATATATATATATATATATATATATATATATATATATATATATATATATATATATGTATATATATATGTATATATATATGTATATATATATGTATATATATATATATGTATATATATATGTATATATATATATATGTATATGTATATATATATATATATATATATATATATGTATATATATATATATAAATAAACTGGCATTATAATATAGGCACCGGCCTTCAAATCAGAAAATACCAGTTCACCCAGCTGATGGATAACAACCCAACAAACTAAAATGAATACTCAACCTTCCATGATTTATATCTCTTCCTCTTAGAAAATAGAAATTCATCCATAGATAAACATTCATAACAACAATAAATATGAGAATGACAACAAGGACTACAGTACTAAAAAAAAAATGAAGAGGAAACTATGTGAACTTCAACAATGCAATATTTAGTATATCAGTGTTTTTTTTTTGTGGTGTGGGATAGCCCCAAATGACGAATTTTGATTCAAAAAATATTCCCAGGATATAATTTTATCATGTGAAAATCATACACTCATCTATATGCATTAGAAGACACTCAAATTCAATGATCAACATATACAGAGGCTATATTTTAAGTTGTAAGCACCATGAAGACCAAAAAGTAAAATATTTCTTAAGGTTCAAGTTAAAAAAGTGAACCGTATGGGTTCACCATTACTGAAAATTAACATTAGTGCAACTATTTATTCGATAGATGTGTGGTCGCAAAAAATCGATTCAACACCTCAACTCGCGAAATTGCTTGAGCAACATTCCAAATCTTGACATGATGGGCTGACAAATTCGATCTTCTAGCCCCATGAAGACTTAAAGGAAACGAGATGGTAGCTCTCATCTCATTTATGAGGTGAACCACCACATTGATGATCCAAAAAGAGTAGGAGGTTCTAAGAAATTATATAGATACAAGTTCAAGGAGAGCTAAGAAACAAGAAGAATTAGAACATTATTATTGTGTCAAAATTTCTCCCTAGCAATCAATCATTTCATTGAGAAGAAGACTCCATCATAATTATTTGAGAGAGAGAGGAAGCTTGTAGGAGATTGAGAAAGGATATTCCTTGTTGAGGATTTTTAAGCACCATTTCTCAAACAATTATCTCCAAGTGTATTTTATTCATCTATTGTATCTCTTTTACATTCAATAGTCAATAAAGGGAACCATTTTCCTAAACTTTATTGACGTGTTTGCTTCATTAAGCATTGCTTATGTTTTATTTAGTGTAGTTTTTAGTTTATGTTCATTTATACATTGTTAACATCACTTTCAATGCTTTATTTATCAATGTTTTTTCACTAACAGCAAGCAATTACTTCTATGTTCCTTGTAGGTAACAACCAACTCCAAGGAAGGTGTCTTTGGTACTCCATATCAACAAACACACACATTATTGTAGAAATTTTATAGAATTGCAACTGTTCAAGAAATTTTATCTAAAATCATGAGACCCAATTCTACACTATTGATATGTGGAATGAAATTCACAATTTAGAACAACATGCATAGACATGCAATAAGAAAAAACAAAAATAAACAATGATTTCTAGGGGAACTCAACTTGGTAAAACCCCTCAAGCCTCTTTGCATTAATCAGTTGAATAAAGAAACTATTACAATTGCTATCTCCAACTCTAAGCTCAACCTACAAGAGAATAATTGTTCTCACTGCTCAATTGCAAACTTTGGACACCAATTAGCCAATTATTTTCTCATTAAGCCTCTTATTTCCTTGCACAAATCTTAAGGAAATTAGCCCATATTCTTTAGGAATTTCATGCAAATCGATTGAAAAATTCCCAAGGATTTATCATTGATTGCATACAACACATGTGCACTCAAGACTAGTCTACAATTGATGTTACGTTGCCTTTTCATCTCCACTTTAGCTGAGGAAATCAAATTCTCTGCATGCATTAGCTATTTGGACTGATTTATAAGTTAACTGGTAGATCTCTGAGTTAGACTATTATCCCACTGCACCATTGAACTTCAACTGACTCTATCATTAGTTAGAGGTCGGTTAACTAAATAAAACTGAAAATAATTGAACCGGATTACTAAAATTTAGTGATCACGCATGCACAATTGAACTCCAAGCCCTCTAACTTGAATTTACTGAGCTAACTAAGTGACAAGAGCCATGTCACACTCGTTAACTACCTCCAAGTGTTTCTGCTG
>JAXQQM020090744.1:0-36331 GCA_034641835.2 Pinus albicaulis
GAAGTACAAGCAGCGCCATGATCAACACCGGGTGCCACACAACTTCCAGGTGGGCGACAAAGTATGGCTACATTTGCAGAAGGAGCGCCTCACTGGACCCCACCGCAAGCTTCGCCCGCTCTGATACGGGCCGTACACCGTCACCAAGGCTGTAGGGAACAATGCCTTCGAGCTTAGTATTCCTCCATTCCTTGGTCTGCACCTAGTCTTCAATGTGGATCGCCTTCGTCCTTACTTCCCACCTCTACTGGACACCTCAGACATTGCAAAACAACTCACACCAACAGAGTTAAACCCAGACTGCATGGAACAGGCCACCACAGATTGTATCATGGACATGAAAATCAAGAACAATCACCAACAGAAGATCCAACTTTATCGGGTTGTCAAAGCTGGCCAACTCCTGCACCAAGGAAAGTGGTTCACCAGGGACCAAGTTCGGCAGAAATTTCCTCATCTCATGGAGGAACTTAACGCAATGGGGACCATTGCTTCCTAAGGGGGGAGGAATGATCCAGGTGGATATTGGTGGCCACCCACCTATTCCACTTGGGCCCCCACCATTTTCTCTTTCAGTTTTTCAGTTTCGGCATAACCTACTATTTTTAGCAGTTTTTCGGGTCCTGAACTTCCCGGGCCGTTTTGATGCCCAAAACGACATTTTTTGGGCATCGCACCTCCACCAAATAGCATTCCATTTTGGAATGATATTCATGGAGCAAGTTGTAGTCCTTGGATAGAGATTTCTAATGATGTATCATGTGCGTCAAACAGAGATAGTATGCCAAAGTTACGTCCCTGGGAAGTTGAAACACCAATTTACCCAAATGGGGACCATAGTTTTGGCGCTTCATCTCCTAGGGTTAGGTTTTTGGATGTTTAGGGTTCTGCATTGTTTCTCAATAAAAAATAGGCCCTCGAGCCTCATTGTAACTCAGTTCAGAGGCCTGTAGCCGCCATATCTCTTCTCAGAGATAGCTACCAGCGCCCTAGCTAGTTTTATTTCCATTCTATTTGTAAGCAAATTTTAGTTCTTTGATATTAATGAAATGAAGTGTTATTTCTGCTGCATCTCTGTATTTATGGTTATATGTTTATTCTGTTGCGTTCCTGCATAAATCCGAATCAGTGGTATCAAAGAGCTCTACTTTTTCTCGATCCTTCTTTGCATGTCCCCAACGAGGTCGGGGTATAAGGAGCTAGGGCTTGATCTGGTGGAACCTTTGCAAGATCAGCCTTGGAAACCTCGATGGACGCCCATGGGGGACGAAAAGAAAGATGAGGGAGTAGGAGATCCTATCAAAATATTGCTCGGGGAGGCCCTCAAAAAACAAAGGAACGCGATGATGGATAACTTTGCTCAGATCCTTCAACGGCTGGCCATCGGCGGCGCATCTGCATTCAGCAGCCACTCTGGAGGTGTGAATCCTTTTAAGGTACAAGTAAATTTTGACATTCCCATATTTGAGGGTCCAATAGACGCAGATGCCGTAGATATATGGTTGAATCTATTGGAAGGATATTTCTCTGTTCATGACTTTTCAGACCGGGAGAAGATTATTTTTGCACTCCTCAAAGATACCCCCCATGTTAAGGACTGGTGGGAAACCTACTGTGAAAACAAGGACCAGACAGAACCCTCTCTGTTCTCGGCTGTACCAACTTGGAATTCTTTCTGAGACGCCGTCAAGGAACAGTACTATCCCGTGTGGAGCTATGAGGACAAGTACATACAATGGACCACGCTGCGACAACAAAGGGATCAAGATGTGCATGAGTTGACGAATCTATTCCATACCCTGCTCACAAAGTTGGGAATCAAAGATTCAGAGAAACATTTGGTGCTAAAGTATCGCAGCTTTCTGCACAGATACATTCAAGAGGAAATGGAGTTCCTTGACATCTCCTCGCTTGGTACGGCATACTGGTATGCTGCCAAGATTGAGCAGAAATTCAAACAGAAGAAGCGAGACTTTGGATCTGCGAATAAAAAGCAAGGGAAAGGTGGGTCAAACCGCAGAACAAAGGACAGAGCCAAGGCATGGCGGCTAAAGACAACCCGTCAAAGCCACAAGAAAATAACAGCACCGCAAAGCCAAAGAAGGACACGGAAAAGTGGTGTGAGTTCCATAAGAGCTCCACTCACAAGACAAGTGAGTGTCGGGCCAAGCAATCGCTACTGACCGAGATGAGGGCTTCTGATTCAGATGCATGCTCCGACTCCGAATCAGAACCTATAAAGGGGACTGAAAAAGGGAAACAGATTATTGATGCGGAGCCCAATGCCACTGTTTCCACTATAAATATCCAAAAGGAGGAACCGAAATATCCAGAGGAGGAGGAACATCTCTTCCACTCCCAGATGTGGGTAAAGGGCTCCCTTATACAGTTCATTGTTGACAATGGGAGCCAAAATAACCTCATTTCAGCAGACGCCATGAAGCGGTTGGGCTTTCCGATCACAGCTCACCCACATCCATACACCATCAGGTGGCTTCACCAAGCACGAAATCTCCGCGTCAGCCAGCAGTGTCGCCTTCCCTATAGCATCAAGCCCTTCACGGATGAGGTATTATGTGATGTTTCTCCTATTTAAGTTTCTGATGTATTATTAGGACAGCCATACTTGTGGAAGCGTCATGCTATGTATGAATCTCGACCTCGTGTTGTTATTGTTACTTTGGGAAATAAGTTGTATAGGATACCAGAGGTACCACCTCCTGCAGCTATCTCTTTGGTTACTGCAAAACAATGTAGTAAGCTCATTTCCCAAACTAGGAAATTCGTTTTCTTGATGATCCGCCCCCAGGGCAAGAAGAAGATTGTGGCCACAATCTCCAGACAGGGCTCCTCTGCACAACAACAACAAATGGATAAGGTTGTGGAGGAGTATGGGGACATCTTTGCCTCACCCACAGGGGTTCCTTTGCACTGTCAGGTCAAGCACCCGATCGATCTAACCCCAAGTGCGCCGCTACCCAATGGACCGATCTATCGATGCTCTGTTTTAGAGAATGATGAAATCAAGAGGCAGATTCAGGAGCTGTTGCAGAAAGGTCACATCAAACGAAGTTCATCGCCCTGTGGGAGTCCGATCGTGTTGGTACAGAAGAAGGATGGGACGTGGAGACTCTGTATTGACTATCAGGCACTGAACAAGATCACTGTCCGGAATAGGTACCCAATCCCACAGATTGATGACCTTCTTGACCAACTCAAAGGTGCAAAATATTTCAGCAAGATTGACCTGAAGTCTGGGTATCACCAGGTACCAATTGAACCCTCTGATGTGTGGAAGACTGCCTTCAAAGCCAAGGAAGGCCTTTTTGAATGGCTAGTCATGCCTTTCGGGTTGAAACATTCCCCCGCAACCTTCATGAGGATGATGGACGACATGTTGCGGCCATTCACCAACTCATTTGTAGTGGTCCACATATCTGCAACAGTTTCATTTGAATATCAAGTACAAGAAGGGTAACACCAATAATGTTGCAGACTGCCTCAGCCGACCACCAATCGTGGCGCTCACCACCGTGCTCAACTCTTGTGGGCACGAGACTTCTGATTTGCCGCTTCTCTATGAGAGTGACCCAGAATTCGGCCACACTTACAAGGCACTCTTGGGGGGTACGCAAGTTCCAAATTTTCACCTCCAAGATGCACTTTTATGTCACCTGGGACACCTTTGTGTTCCTTCAAGCGAGTGTTCCAAGATGATATGGGAAGCACACTACAGTCGAGTCGCTGGGCATTTCAGGGTCGAGAAAATAGTAGCAATACTACAGAAGTATTTCTATTGGCCGAACCTTCAAAAGGATGTCAAGAAGCGCATCAAATCCTGCACTGCTTGTGCCATTGCCAAACCAACCATCAAGAAGCAAGGCCTATATTCTCCACTGCCTACCCCTAGTTGACCTTGGGAATCCATCTCCATGGATTACATGTCGGGCATGCCTTCTACTAAGAATGGAAATGACTCTTTTTTCGTGGTCGTTGACATATTCTCGAAGATGGCCATTATGGTGGCCCGTAAGAAGAATATCACAGCAGAAGCCACTGCTAAACTCTTCTTTGAACGAGTGTGGGTGCACTTTGGGATCCCACAGTCTATCATATCAGATCGAGATAGCAGGTTCCTCAGCACATTTTGGTCCAGCCTCTGGTCAACGTTGGACACAAAGCTCACCAAGTCCACAGCTTTCCATCCCCAAACATATGGCCAGACAGAGGTCGTCAACAGAATGATTGTACACATTCTGCGCATTTACAATTCAAAGCATCCACACACATGGGATGAGAGCCTCCTCTACGTACAACATAGTTATAACAGGGCTCTCCACAGTTCAATTGGCCATAGCCCCCTTCAGGTGGGCTTGGGATTCCAGCCACTATGTCCCATTGACGTAGCCATGACATTTGCAGCTGCTCAGACCGATTCAGCTCATGTCCACTTTGAAGTTGACAAAGCGAGTAGCTTCATCGAGCGCATTGAACACATCCGCCAATAGGTTCATGATATATTGGACAGATCCCATGCGAAGTACAAGAAGCGCCATGATCAACACCGGGTGCCACACAACTTCCAGGTGGGCAACAAAGTATGGCTACATTTGCAGAAGGAGCGCCTCACTGGACCTTACCGCAAGCTTCGTCCGCTCTGATACGGGTCGTACACCGTCACAAAGGCTATAAGAGACAATGCCTTCGAGCTTAGTATTCCTCCATTCCTTGTTCTGCACCCAGTATTCAATGTGGATCGCCTTCGTCCTTACTTCCCACCTCTACTGGACACCTCGGACATTGCAGAAAAACTCACACCAACAGAGTTAAACCCAGACTGCATGGAACAGGCCACCACAGATTGTATCATGGACATGCAAATCAAGAAAACTCACCAACATAAGATCCAATTGTATCGGGTTGTCAAAGCTGGCCAACTCCTGCACCAAGGAAAGTGGTTCACCAGGGACCAAGTTCAGCAGAAATTTCCTCATCTCATGGAGGAACTTAACGCAATGGGGAATATTGCTTCCTAAGGGGGCAGGAATGATCCAGGTGGATATTGGTGGCCACCCACCTATTCCGCTTGGGCCCCCACCATTGTCTCTTTCAGTTTTTTAGTTTCGGCATAACTTACTATTTTTAGCAGTTTTTTGGGTCCTGAACTTTCGGAGCTGTTTTGAGGCCCTAAACGACGTTTTTTGGGCATCACGTCTCTATCGAATATCATTCCGTTCCGGAATGATATTCATGGTGAAAGTTGTAGTCCTCGGATAGAGCTTTCTAATGATGTATCATGTGCGTCAAACGGAGATAGTATGCCAAAGTTACGTCCCTGGGAAGTTGAAACACCAATTTACCCAAACGGGGCCCATAGTTTTGGCGCTTCATCTCCTAGGGTTAGGTTTTTTTGGATGTTTAGGGTTCTCCATTGTTTCTCAATAATAAATAGGCCCTCGAGCCTCATTGTAACGCAGTTCAGAGGCCTGTAGCTGCCACATCTCTTCTCAGAGATAGCTACCAGTGCCCTAGCTAGTTTTATTTCCATTCTGTTTGTAAGCAAATTTCAGTTCTTTGATATTAATGAAATGAAGTGTTATTTCCGCCGCATCTCTGTATTTATGGTTATATGTTTATTCTGTTGCGTTCCTGCATAAATCCGGATCAGTGGTATCAGAGCGGTCTGCTTTTTCTCGATCCTTCTTTGCATGTCCCCAACGAGGTCGGGGTATAAGGAGCTAGGGCTTAATCTAGTGGAACCTTTGCAAGATCAGCCTCGCAAACCTCGACGGACGCCCATGGGGGACGAAAAGAAAGATGAGGGAGCAGGAGATCCTATCAAAATATTGCTCAAGGAGGCCCTTGAAAAACAAAGGAACGCGATGATGGATAACTTTGCTCAGATCCTTCAACGGCTGCCCACCGGCGGCGCATCTGCATCCAGCAGCCACTCTAGAGGTGCGACTCCTTTTAAGGTACAAGTAAATTTTGACATTCCCATATTTGAGGGTCAAATAGACGTAGATGCCATAGATAGATGGTTGAATGTATTGGAAGGATATTTCTCTGTTCATGACTTTTCAGACCGGGAGAAGATTATTTTTGCACTCCTCAAAGCTACCCCCCATGTTAAGGACTGGTGGGAAACCTACTGTGAAAACAAGGACCAGACAGAACCCTCTATGTTATCGGCCGTACCAACTTGGAATTCTTTCCGAGACGCCATCAAGGAACAATACTATCCTATGGGGAGCTATGAGGACAAGTACATATAATGGACCACGCTGCGACAACAAAGGGATCAAGATGTGCATGAGTTGACGAATCTGTTCCATACCCTGCGCACAAAGTTGGGCATCAAAGATTCAGAGAAACATTTGGTGCTAAAGTATCGCAAATTTCTGCATAGATACATTCAGGAGGAAATGGAGTTCCTTGACATCTCCTCGCTTGGTACGGCATACCGGTATGCTGCCAAGATTGAGCAGAAATTCAAATAGAAGAAGCAAGACTTTGGATCTGCGAATCAAAAGCAAGGGAAAGGTGCTTCCAAACCACAGAACAAAGGACAGAGCCAAGGCATGGCGGCTAAAGACAACCCGTCAAAGCCACAAGAAAATAACAAGACCGCAAAGCCAAAGAAGGACACGGGAAAGTGGTGTGAGTTCCATAAGAGCTCCACTCACAACACAAGTGAGTGTCGGGCCAAGCAATCGCTAGTGGCCGAGATGAGGGCTTCTGAGTCAGATGCATGCTCCGACTCCGAATCAGAACCTGAAAAGGGGACTGAAAAAGGGAAACAGATTATTGATGCGGAGCCCAACGCCACTGTTGCCACTACAAAGGTCCAGAAGGAGGAACCGGAAGATCCAGAGGAGGAGGAACGTCTCTTCCACTCCCAGATGTGGGTAAAGGGCTCCCCTGTACAGTTCATTGTCGACAATGGGAGCCAAAAGAACCTCATTTCAACAGACGCCGTGAAGCGGTTGGGCTTGTCGACCACAGCTCACCCACATCCATACACCATCGAGTGGCTTCACCAAGGACGAGATCTCCGCGTCAGCCAGCAGTGCCGCCTTCCCTATAGCATCAAGCCCTTCACGGATGAGGTATTATGTGACATTGCTCCTATTGATGTTTCTGATGTATTATTAGGACAACCATACTTTTGGAAGCGTCATGATGTGTATGAGTCTTGACCTCGTGCTATTATTATTACTTTGGGAAATAAGTTGTACAGGATACCAGAGGTACCACCTCCTACGACTATCTCTTTGGTTACTGAAAAACAATGCAGTAAGCTCATTTCGCAAACCAGGAAATTCATTTTCCTGATGATCCGCCCCCAGGGCAAGAAGAAGACTGTAATACCTACTCCGAGACAGTACCGCACAACAACAAATGGATAAGGTTGTGGAGGAGTATGGGGAGACGGCCACCTGCTGTGGGTTCCTCTGCACTGCCAGGTCAAGCACCCGATTGATCTGACCCCAGGTGCGCTACTACCCAATGGACCGATCTATCGACGCTCTGTTCTGGAAAATGATGAAATCAAGAGGCAGATTCAGGAGCTGTTGCAGAAAGGTCACATCAGACCAAGTTCATCACCCCGTGGGAGCCCGATCGTGTTGGTACAGAAGAAGGATGGGACGTGGAGACTCTGTATTGACTATCGGGCGCTGAACAAGATCACTGTCCGGAATAGGTACCCAATCCCACGGATTGATGACCTTCTGGACCAACTCCAAGGTGCAAAATATTTCAGTAAGATCGACCTGAAGTCCGGGTATCACCAGGTACCAATTGAACCCTCTGATGTGTGGAAGACTGCCTTCAAAGCTAAGGAAGGCCTTTTTGAATGGCTGGTCATGCCTTTCGGGTTGACGAATGCTCCCGCAACCTTCATGAGGATGATGGACGACATCTTGCGGCCATTCACCAACTCATTTTTAGTGGTGTACTTGGATGACATTCTGATCTTCAGCCAGACTTGGGAAGAGCACCTTCACCACATCCGACAAGTCCTCCAAACACTGCGGCAACACAAGTTGTGTGCCAATTTGGAGAAGTGCACTTTTGGCATGACCCAGGTTCAATATCTGGGATACATTATTAATGAAAGGGGGGTGCATGTGGATCTAGCCAAGATCCAAGTCATTCGGGATTGGCCAGCCCCAACCACTATAACAGAGCTTCGCAGCTTTCTGGGTCTTGCTAATTTCTACCGTAGATTCGTGTTGGGATTCTCTCATATCACTTGGCCCTTGAGTCAAGTCACCAAGGGTGGAGCGAGAGAAAATTTCTTTTGGTCAGAACCTCAACAGAAGGCATTCACAGAATTGAAAAATCGCCTCTGTTCTGCCCCAGTGCTCACATTACCAGACTTGCAACAACCATTTTAGATTGAGACAGATGCCTCTGACTATGCTATTGGGGCAGTTCTTACTCAACAGGGACATCCAGTGGCATATCACAGTGGGACATTGTCTGAGACAGTTCGCAAGTATCCCACCTATGACAAAGAAATGTATTCCATTGTGCAAGCCTGTCGCCAATGGAAGCATTACATTTTGGGGAAGGAAACAATCATCCACACAGACCACCGACCCCTGCAGTTCATACAGACACAAGGGAAGTTGCAGAATGATCGCCATCAAAAGTGGTCCACATATCTGCAACAGTTTCATTTGAATATCAAGTACAAGAAGGGTAGCACCAATAATGTTGCAGACTTCCTCAGCCGACCACCAGTTGTGGCGCTCACAACCGTACTCAACTCTTGTGGGCACGAGAGTTCTGATTGGACGCTTCTCTATAAGAGTGACCCCGAATTCAGCCACACTTACAAGGCACTCTTAGGGGGTACGCAAGTTCCAAATTTTCACCTCCAAGATGCACTTTTATGTCACCTCAGACACCTTTGTGTTCCTTCAAGTGAGCATGCCAAGACGATATGGGAAGCACACTACAGTCGAGTCGCTGGGCATTTCGGGGTCGAGAAAACAGTAGCAATACTACAGAAGTATTTCTATTGGACGAACCTTCGAAAGGATGTCAAGAAGCACATCACATCCTACACTGCTTGTGCCATTGCCAAACCAACCATCAAGAAGCAAGGCCTATATACTCCACTGCCTACCCCTAGTCGGCCTTGGGAATCCATCTCCATGGATTAGATGTCGGGCCTGCCTTCTACTAAGAGTGGAAATGACTGTGTTTTCGTGGTCGTTGACAGATTCTCGAAGATGGCCATTATGACAGCCTGTAAGAAGAATATCACAGCAGAATCCACTGCTAAACTCTTCTTTGAATGAGTGTGGGTGTACTTTGGGATCCCACAACCTATCATATCAGATCGAGATAGCAGGTTCCTCAGCACAATTGTGTGCAACCTCTGGTCAATGTTGGACACAAAGCTCACCAAGTCCACAGCTTTCCATCCCCAAACATATGGCCAGACAGAGGTCGTCAACAGAATGATTGTACACATTCTGCGCATGTACATCTAAAGTGATCCATTTATTGCTGGATTTAGAGCCTCCCCTATGTACAACATAGTTATAACAGGGCTCTCCACAGTTCAATTGGCCATAGCCCGTTTCAGGTGGGCTTGGGATTCCAGCCACTATGTCCCATTGACGTAGGCATGCCATTTGCAGCTGCTCAGGCCGATTCAGCTCATGTACAGTCTGAAGTTGACAAAGCAAGTAGCTTCATCGAGCGCATTCAACACATTCGCCAATAGGTTCATGATATATTGGACGGAGCCAATGTGAAGTACAAGCAACGCCATGATCAACACTGGGTGCCACACAACTTCCAGGTGGGCGACAAAGTATGGCTACATTTGCAGAAGGAGCGCCTCACTAGACCCCACCGCAAGCTTCGCCTACTCCGATACGGTCCGTACACTGTCACCAAGGCTATAAGAGACAATTCCTTCGAGCTTAGTATTCCTCCATTCCTTGGTCTGCACCCAGTCTTCAATGTGGATCGCCTTCGTCCTTACTTCCCACCTCTACTGGACACCTCAGACATTGCAGAACAACTCACACCAACAGAGTTAAACCCAGACTGCATGGAACAGCCACCACGCGCATTGTATCATGGACATGCAAATCAAGAACACTCGCCAACGAAGAGCCTAACCGTATCAAGGTTGTCAAAACTGGCCAACTCCTGCACCAAGGAAAGTGGTTCACCAGGGACCAAGTTCAGCAGAAATTTCCTCATCTCATGGAGGAACTTAACGCAATGGGGACCATTTCTTCCTAAGGGGGGAGGAATGATTCAGGTGGATATTGTTGGTCACCCACCTATTCCACCTGGGCCCCCACCATTGTCTCTTTCAGTTTTTCAGTTTCGGCATAACTTAGTATTTTTAGCAGTTTTTCGGGTCCTGAACTTCCAGAGCCCTTTTGAGGCCCTAAACGATTTTCTTTGGGCATCGCGCCTCCACCAAATATGATTTCATTCTGAAATTATATTCATGGCGAAAGTTTTATTCCTCGGATAGAGCTTTCTAATGATGTATCATGTGCATCAAACAGAGATAGTATGCCAAAGTTACGTCCCTGGGAAGTTGAAACACCAATTTACCCAACCGGGCCCATAGTTTTGGCGCTTCATCTCCTAGGGTTAGGTTTTTGGATGTTTAGGGTTATCCATTGTTTCTCAATAACAAATAGGCCCTCAAGCCTCATTGTAACTTAGTTCAGAGGCCTGTAGCTACCACATCTCTTCTGAGAGATAGCTACCAGCGCCCTAGCTAGTTTTATTTCCATTCTGTTTGTAAGCAAATTTCAATTCTTTGATATTAATGAAATGAAGTGTTATTTCTGCTGCATCTCTGTATTTATGGTTATATTTTTATTCTGTTGCATTCCTACATAAATCTGGATCATTGGTATCAAAGAGGTCTGCTTTTTCTCGATCCTTATTTGCATGTCCCCAACGAGGTCGGGGTATAAGGAGCTAGGGCTTGATCTGGTGGAACCTTTACAAGATCAGCCTCGCAAACCTCGACGGACGCCCATGGGGGACGAAAACAAATATGAGGGAGTAGGAGATCCTATCAAAATATTGCTCAAGGAGGCCCTCGAAAAACAAAGGAACGCGATGATGGATAACTTTTCTCAGATCCTTCAACGGCTGCCCACCGGTGGCGCATCTGCATCCAACAGCCACTCTGGAGGTGTGACTCCTTTTAAGGTACAAGTAAATTTTGACATTCCCATATTTGAGGGTCAAATAGACGCAGATGCCATAGATAGATGGTTGAATCCATTGGAAGGATATTTCTCTGTTCATGACTTTTCAGACCGGGAGAAGATTATTTTTGCACTCCTCAAAGCTACCCCCCATGTTAAGGACTGGTGGGAAACCTATTGTGAAAACAAGGACCAGACAGAACCCTCTCTGTTCTCGGCCATACCAACCTGGAATTATTTCCAAGACCCCATCAAGGAACAGTACTATACCGTGGGGAGATATGAGGACAAGTACATACAATGGACCATGCTGCGACAACAAAGGGATCAAGATGTGCATGAGTTGACGAATCTGTTCCATACCCTGCGCACAAAGTTGGGTATCAAAGATTCAGAGAAACATTTGGTGATAAAGTATCGCAGCTTTCTGCACAGATACATTCAGGTGGAAATGGAGTTCGTAGACATCTCCTCGCTTGGTGCGGCATACCGGTATGCTGGCAAGATTGAGCAGAAATTCAAACAGAAGAAGTGAGACTTTGGATCTGCGAATCAAAATCAAGGGAAAGGTGCTTCCAAACCACAGAACAAAAGATAGAGCCAAGGCATGGTGGTTAAAGACAACCTGCCAAAGCCACAAGAAAATAACAGCACCGCAAAGCCAAAGAAGGACACGGGAAAGTGGTGTGAGTTCCATAAGAGCTCCACCCACAAGTGAGTGTCGGGCCAAGAAATCGCTAGTGGCCGAGACGAGGGCTTCTGAGTCAGATGCATGCTCTGACTCCGAATCAGAACCTGAAAAGGGGACTGAAAAAGGGAAAAAGATTATTGATGCGGAGCCCAATGCCACTATTGCCACTACAAAGATCTAGAAGGAGGAACCGGAAGATCCAGACGAGGAGGAACGTCTCTTCCAATCCCAGATGTGGGTAAAGGGCTCCCCTGTATAGTTCTTTGTTGACAATGGGAGCCAAAAGAACCTCATTGTAGCAGACGCCGTGAAGCGGTTGGGCTTGCCGACCACAGCTGACCCACATCCATACACCATCAGGTGGCTTCACCAAGGACGAGATCTCTGCGTCAGCCAGCAGTGTCGCCTTCCCTATAGCATCAAGCCCTTCACGGATGAGGTATTATGTGATGTTTCTCCTATTGATGTTTCTGATGTATTATTAGGACAACCATACTTGTGGAAGCGTCATGCTGTGTATGAGTCTCGACCTCGTGCTGTTATTGTTACTTTGGGAAATAAGTTGTACAGGATACCAGAGGTACCACCTCCTGCCGCTATCTCTTTGGTTACTGCAAAACAATGAAGTAAGCTCATTTCCAAAACCAGGAAATTCATTTTCCTGATGATCCGCCCCCAGGGCAAGAAGAAGACTGTGGCCACGACCTCCAGACAGGGCTCCTCTTCACAACAACAACAAATGGATAAGGTTGTGGAGGAGTACGGGGACATATTCACCTCACCCACAGGGGTTCCTCTGCACTGTCAGGTCAAGCACCCGATTGATCTGACCCCCGGTGCGCCGCTACCTAATGGACTGATCTATCGGCGCTCTGTTCCGGAGAATGATGAAATCAAGAGGCAGATTCAGGAGCTGTTGCAGAAAGGTCACATCAAACCAAGTTCATCACCCTGTGGGAGCCCGATCGTGTTGGTACAGAAGAAGGATGGGACGTGGAGACTCTGTATTGACTATCGGGCGCTGAACAAGATCACTGTCCGGAATAGGTACCCAATCCCAAGGATTGATGACCTTCTGGACCAACTCAAAGGTGAAAAATATTTCAGCAAGATCGACCTGAAGTCTGGGTATCACCAGGTACCAATTGAACCCTCCGATGTGTGGAAGACTGCCTTCAAAGCCAAGGAAGGCCTTTTCGAATGGCTGGTCATGCCTTTCGGGTTGACGAATGCTCCCGCCACTTTCATGAGGATGATGGATGACATCTTGCGGCCATTCACCAACTCATTTGTAGTAGTGTACTTGGATGACATTCTGATCTTCAGCCAGACTTGGGAAGAGCACCTTCACCACATCCGACAAGTCCTCCAAACACTGCGGCAACACAAGTTGTGTGCCAATTTGGAGAAGTGCATGTTTGGCATGACCCAGGTTCAATATCTGGGATACATTATTGATGAAAGGGGGGTGCATGTGGATCCAGCCAAGATCCAAGTCATTCGGGATTGGCCAGCCCCAACCACTATAACAGAGCTTCGTAGCTTTCTAGGTCTTGCTAATTTCTACCATAGATTCGTGTTGGGATTCTCTCATATCACTTGGCCCTTGAGTCAAGTCACCAAGGGAGGAGCGAGAGAAAAATTCTTTTGGTCAAAACCTGAACAGAAGGCATTCACAGAATTGAAAAATCGCCTCTGTTCTGCCCCAGTGCTCACATTACCAGACTTGCAACAGCCATTTGATATCGAGACAGATGCCTCTGACTATCCTATTGGGGCAGTTCTTACTCAACAGGGACATCCAGTGGCATACCACAGTGAGACATTGTCTATGACAGTTCGCAAGTATCCCACCTATGACAAAGAAATGTATTCCATTGTGCAAGCCTGTTGCCAATGGAAGCATTACATTTTGGGGAAGGAAACAATCATCCACATAGACCACCGGCCCCTGCAGTTCATACAGACTCAAGGGAAGTTGCATAATGATCGCCATCAGAAGTGGTCCACATATCTGCAATAGTTTCATTTGAATATCAAGTACAAGAAGGGTAGCACCAATAATGTTGCAGACTGGCTCAGCCGACCACCAATCGTGGCACTCACCACCATGCTCAACTCTTCTGGGCACGAGACTTCTGATTGGTCGCTTTTCTATGAGGGTGACCCAGAATTCAGCCACACTTACAAGGCACTCTTGGGGGGTACGCAAGTTCCAATTTTTCGCCTCCAAGATGCACTTTTATGTCACCGGGGACACCTTTGTGTTTCTTCAAGCGAGTGTGCCAAGATGATATGGGAAGCACACTACAGTCGAGTCGCTCGGCATTTCGGGGTCGAGAAATTAGTAGCAATACTACAGAAGTATTTCTATTCGTCGAACCTTCTAAAGGATGTCAAGAAGCACATCAGATCCTGCACTGCTTGTGCCATTGCCAAACCGACCATCAAGAAGCAAGGCCTATATACTCCACTGCCTATCCCTAGTCGACCTTGGGAATCCATCTCCATGGATTACATGTTGGGCCTGCCTTCTACTAAGAATGGAAATGACTGTGTTTTCGTGGTCATTGACAGATTCTCGAAGATGGCCATTATGGCGGCCTGTAAGAAGAATATCACAGCAGAAGCCACTGCTAAACTCTTCTTTGAACGAGTGTGGGTGCACTTTGGGATCCCACAGTCTATCATATCAGATCGAGATAGCAGGTTCCTCAGCACATTTTGGTCCAGCCTCTGGTCAATGTTGGACACAAAGCTCGCCAAGTCCACAGCTTTCCATCCCCAAACAGATGGCCAGACAGAGGTAGTCAACAGAATGATTGTACACATTCTGCGCATGTACAACTCAAAGCATCCACGCACATGGGACGAGAGCCTCCCCTATGTACAACACAGTTATAACCGGGCTCTCCACGGTTCAATTGGCCATAGCCCCTTTCAGGTGGGCTTGGGATTCCAGCCACTATGTCCCATTGACATAGCCATGCCGTTTGCAGCTGCTCAGGCCGATTCAGCTCATGTCCAGTCTGAAGTTGACAAAGCAAGTAGCTTCATCGAGCGCATTGAACACATCCGCCAACAGGTTCATGATATATTGGACAGAGCCAATGCCAAGTACAAGCAACGCCATGATCAACACCAGGTGCCACACAACTTCCAGGTGGGCGAAAAAGTATGGCTACATTTGCAGAAGGAGCGCCTCACTGGACCCCACCGCAAGCTTCGCCCGCTCCGATACGGGCCGTACACCGTCACCAAGGCTATAGGGAACAATGCCTTCGAGCTTAGCATTCCTCCATTCCTTGGTCTGCACCCAGTCTTCAATGTGGATCGCCTTCGTCCTTACTTCCCACCTCTACTGGACACCTCAGACATTGCAGAACAACTCACACCAACAGAGTTAAACCCAGACTGCATGGAACAGGCCACCACAGATTATATCATGGACATGCAAATCAAGAACACTCGCCAATAGAAGATCCAACTGTATCGGGTTGTCAAAGCTGGCCAACTCCTGCACCAAGGAAAGTGGTTCACCAGGGACCAAGTTCAGCAGAAATTTCCTCATCTCATGGAGGAACTTAACGCAATGGGGACCATTTCTTCCTAAGGGGGGAGGAATGATCCAGGTGGATATTTGTGGCCACCCACCTATTCCACTTGGGCCCCCACCATTGTCTCTTTCAGTTTTTCAGTTTCGGCATAACTTACTATTTTTAGCAGTTTTTTGGGTCCTGAACTTCCGGAGTCGTTTTGAGGCCCTAAACGACGTTTTTTGGGCATCGCGCCTCCACCAAATATCATTCTAGTCTGGAATGATATTCATGGCGAAAGTTGTAGTCCTCGGATAGAGCTTTCTAATGATGTATCATGTGTGTCAAACGGAGATAGTATGCCAAAGTTACGTCCCTGGGAAGTTGAAACACCAATTTACCCAAACGGGGCCTATAGTTTTGGTGCTTCATCTCCTAGGGTTAGGATTTTGGATGTTTAGGGTTCTCCATTATTTCTCAATAATAAATAGGCCCTCGAGCCTCATTGTAAGTCAGTTCAGAGGCCTGTAGCCGCCACATCTCTTCTCATAGATAGCTACCAGTGCCCTAGCTAGTTTTATTTCCATTCTCTTTGTAAGAAAATTTCAGTTCTTTGATATTATTGAAATGAAGTGTTATTTCCGCTGCATCTCTGTATTTATGATTATATGTTTATTCTGTGCGTTCCTGCATAAATCCGGATCCATGGTATCAAAGCGGTCTGCTTTTTCTCGATCCTTCTTTGCATGTCCCCAACGAGGTCGGGGTATAAGGAGCTAGGGCTTGATCTGGTGGAACCTTTGCAAGATCAACCTCACAAACCTCGACGGACGCCCATGGGGGACGAAAATAAAGATAAGGGAGCAGGAGATCCTATCAAAATATTGCTCGAGGAGGCCCTCGAGAAACAAAGGAACGCGATGATGGATAACTTTGCTCAGATCCTTCAACGGCTGCCCACCGGCGGCGCATCTGCATCCAGCAGCCACTCTGGAGGTGCAACTCCTTTTAAGGTACAAGTAAATTTTGACATTCCCATATTTGAGGGTCAAATAGACGCAGATGTCGTAGATAGATGGTTGAATCTATTAGAAGGATATTTCTCTGTTCATGACTTTTCAGACCGGGAGAAGATTATTTTTGCACTCCTCAAAGCTACCTCCCATGTTAAGGACTGGTGGGAAACCTACTGTGAGAACAAGGACCAGACAGAACCCTCTCTGTTCTCGGCCGTACCAACTTGGAATTCTTTCCAAGACACCGTCAAGGAACAGTACTATCCCGTGGGGAGCTATGAGGACAAGTACATACAATGGACCACGCTGCGACAACAAAGGGATCAAGATGTGCATGAGCTGACGAATCTGTTCCATACCCTGCGCACAAAGTTGGGTATCAAAGATTCCGAGAAACATTTGGTGCTAAAGTATCGCAGCTGTCTGCACAGATACATTCAGGAGGAAATGGAGTTCCTCGACATCTCCTCGCTTGGTACGGCATACCGGTATGCTGCCAAGATTGAGAAGAAATTCAAACAGAAGAAGCGAGACTTTGGATCTGTGAATCAAAAGCAAGGAAAAGGTGCTTCCAAACCGCAGAACAAAGGACAGAGCATGGCAGCTAAAGACAACCCGTCAAAGCCACAAGAAAAGAACAACACCGCAAAGCCAAAGAAGGACATGGGAAAGTGGTGTGAGTTCCATAAGAGCTCCACCCACAACACAAGTGAGTGTCGGGCCAAGCAATCGCTAGTGGCTGAGATGAGGGCTTCTGAGTCAGATACATGCTCCAACTCCGAATCAAAACCTGGAAAGGGGACTGAAAAAGGGAAATAGATTATTAATGCGGAGCCCAATTCCATTGTTGCCACTACAAAGATCCAGAAGGAGGAACCAGAAGATCCAGAGGAGGAGGAACGTCTCTTCCACTCCCAGATGTGGGTAAAGGGCTCCCCTGTACAGTTCATTGTTGACAATTGGAGCCAAAATAACCTTATTTCAGCAGACGCCGTGAAGCGGTCGGGCTTGCCGACCACAGCTCACCCACATCCATACACCATCGGGTGGCTTCACCAAGGACGAGATCTCCGCGTCAGCCAGTAGTGCCACCTTCCCAATAGCATCAAGCCCTTCACGGATGAGGTATTATGTGATGTTGCTCCTATTAATGTTTCTGATGTATTATTAGGACAACCATACTTGTGGAAGCATCATGCTGTGTGTTGTACAAGTTATCCCCTTCATTCAAATGCCTGGCCCCTTTCAGTCATGGCCCCCTATATTTTACCGTCCAATGTGACCAAGGCTCAGGACCAAGGGTTAAGTCCAAAGGCGCTTAGGAATATATATCTAACCTGCACATCCTAGACCGTTGGATCAAAGTACAAATCGATGGATCAGAATTTTAATTGCTGTGGTGGTCCCCGCGCACGCGCATATTCCCAAAACTGCCTAGTTTATTCTGCACCACCTATCCCGTGCGGGCAGTATTCCTCCTCCAGCCAGCGATTCCATACGCTGCTTGCCAGGTGTCCTGGTGTACGATTTTAAAACCGCCCCATTTCGCGTGTTAAGGTTTGGTCAAAGGCGCGCAGCAGAATTTATGTTGGTTGTCCGATCTAAAGAGCTCCATCCGACGACGGTCATTTTATGTAATGGTGCGGGTGTTAACGCAAGTCTACAGTGTCCTGGGCCCGCCACCTCATCACCCCCCCGGTGAATTTTTAACCGTTGATTTAATTTGCGAATCTATGACCTAGATCATCTACCCGCCCGTTGTTTGACTTGTTTTACCTCCACGTCACCCCTTCTATATAGTCTCTCGTACACCCACGTGCCATTCGCGTTCACCCCCACCATTCTCATACATCGTTTACATGTCTATGTTGTGTGTCTCTACCTCGTCCATACAGAGTTGTCCCATTGTGTTTTCGTTGCCACCCTTCATTCCTCCGTCACTCTGCTTCTCCTCATCATTTTACTCGGTCCATATCACCATCCCCGCAGTCATCACCGCCCTCATCATCCCCATCTATTTTTCTTTAATGTGTTTATGGGTTTTGCAGGTGTCTCGTGCCGGAGAACTATCATAACTTGCAACCTTCATCACAGAAGCCGAGAATACAGGACAGGACCATGTTTCAGGAGGAAGATTTGCGAAGAGAGATCCGGGAGCCGCTATGACATGACCAACATTCAATGAGGCAAGGGTTAAAAATCTGTCGAAGCCTCCAGAGAAATTCAAGATGTAAATATTATAGATGGAGATATTAATTATCGTGGCAAACAACGTCAATTAAAGATCCAAGAAAAGCAGTACCTGGCATTGGAGAGTTTAAATCTTAATCTGGCCTGAAGAAGGTGGAAAGTACCAATACATAAAAATCATATCCCCCAGGTTTTACTTCAACATATTTTTCCCTTCAGAGGAGTACAGAATGTTATATATATTTTATTCTTCATGTCTTATCCCTGAAGAAATTTACACCTAATGCATTTATGTTATGGAGAAACCACAGAGTACTTACAACGTTCTTGCGCCGTCAAACACTTTGGGCGGGCGTTTTCC
Organism: Pinus albicaulis; assembly: GCA_034641835.2. NCBI lineage: Eukaryota > Viridiplantae > Streptophyta > Pinopsida > Pinales > Pinaceae > Pinus > Pinus albicaulis. The sequence continues at coordinate 19,005 of JAXQQM020090744.1, forward strand.
CACCATTTTGTTTCAATAAAATAGTTAATTGTTCCACCTACTTCTTTTATGAGTTTTCTCATCTCCTTCCTCTATAAAAGGGGAGAAGAAAAACATTGTAAGGGTTCCAGACTTTTATCAGAAAATTTTGCTGTGAAAGGCATTTTTGTATACATTTTGTAAAGCTTTGGTATTGAGGCTCAGAGCCCGTAGGGTCTCAGTGAGGAGAAGTTATGCTTGTTTAGAGGATTCTGGTCTTTGATATCTCATAGTATGTAAACTTCTCTTATGTGTTTAATACAATATTTCATTTCATACATCTTCTTGTATCATGTTACTGGAATGTGAGTGGCTCACTGGTTTCAGGTAAGGATTCATCCTAGTTGATGCCCATACTTGGACCAGTCAAGCACTTTAAATAGGCTCAGGCATGATATACTGTTTCATATTCATTTCATCCACTTTTCTGCTATATTAGTTTCTTTGGGAGGGTGCTTTTAAAACGCCATTGTCATGTATGGATTCTTAGAATGATAAGCCCATATGTGGTTCTGTTGTGTATCCGGGTATCAGACCAAAGTTAACTGATATCCTCTTATGTTTCTTTCCCTACATGCACTTTCTGATATTTGATTTCTGTGACATATTATTTGAATCGTCCCTCTTTGCAGTAAATTGTCTCTTAGCTGTCTGATGCTTTAATATTGGAGCTTTGCATTGTGTCTCTGCAACACTACTTTCCCCGTGACAGTTTCTGTGATTGCTGGTCCCATTTTAAATCAATTTCCTTGTTTAACAAGAGATAGTAGGAGAGCTTTTGGATTGACAACCCTGCTTTATTATATGCCTCCTGCTATGCTAAGATGTCCTAGGCACTGGTCTATGGCAGCTCTAGACTGTCTCTAGGGTAGACAACAATTGTCGACAACATCTTTCTGGCGCCGTTACCGGGGACGAATTTAAGAATATCAGTTTCCCTGGGCCTCGAAAATATTGATTCACTCTCTAATCAGGTGAGCACAGAGAGTTGAAGAGTTTCATATCTCTCACCTTGGCGACTCCACACTGTTATTCATTTGATAAATCTATTTGTAGTCCTGGCTCCTCGAAAGCCACATTTAAGGTCAGATACGTCCAAATCGAAGGTACCCTCTATATCTGACCCAGAGAAGATTATACATAGAAGAAGTTGGAAAGAGAGGAAATCAGCCCGTTCTGAAATCCCTGAGTTTTTCGAAGAAGATTGTCCACCTTCCTCTTCTCAAGAAATCCAAGTACGAAATCTTGACTCCACTGAGGAAAATCTTGAATATTACTCGAATAGCCCACCCAGGGTAAGTGCTAGAACCGAAGAGAACTATTGTCCAACCCCTGAGGCTGAAGAAGTTAAAGAAATTACAGAAGTAGCCCCTGTTAACCATGAATTGTTCCCATCCACGCCTCAGGCTTCTATACAGTACACCCCCATTGTTATTCATACTCCACTTCTCCTACTCCTCTTCCTTCATTTATGCACCAGATTGTTGCACAACCCCCGCCTCCTCCAATGGAAAATGTTCCTGCCTTCTTGTTGAATAAATATGCTCCCCTGGAATTACCTCAAGTGTTAAATGATATGCCACAAGATTATTTGAAGGTATTTCCCAGATTCATTGGAGAAAATGAAGTTGATGCTCAGAAACATCTTGAGACCTTCTTCTCTTTTGCGGAAAACTTTAATGTTGAACATCTAGATGTAGTCTTAAGATTATTTGTGCAATCTTTGGATGGTGAAGCCAGAAAATGGTTCAAGACATTGGGAAACCGTTCAGTAACTACCTGGGATGACATGGAGAATACCTTTCTCATAAAATGGGGAGAAAAGAAAGATCATGGACAATGTCTCACTCAGTTCAATACACTCAAGAAGAAAAATAATGAAGGGGTGTCAGAATTTATTAAGAGATTCAATAAGTTATATCTAAGCCTCCCTGTGGATATGAAGCCTCATCAAAATGGTGCTAAAGTTGTTTTCATAGTAGCTTTTGACTCAGATTTTGGTTTCTCCCTCAGGGAAATAAAGCCTGCCACCTTAGATGATACTCATTCAGATGCACTTGAATTGGAAGCAAATTTTGCTTCTACGGGAAAATCAAAAGAAAAAGTTGAACAAGATATCAGAAGAAGAGGTAAAGAGGAAGTATCTACTTCAAATTAGGATAAGGATTTAGATAAAATGGAGGAAATAATCAAGATGATTAAAAAGATGGTCAAGCTAGAACTAGAGGCCAAGAATACAGCCCCCAAGAATTTTTATAATGCTCCAAACAGAGGTTACAACCCTCAGTATAGAAAGCCACCTCTGCAAATATTGCCAAGGGAAGCAAAGGAACAACAGGATCAGGTACCACACCCATTGTACCTAGAAGGCCCAGTAGATGACTCCACTGATGATGCTGCCTATGAGCTGCAAGATGCAAATCTTGCCTTTTCAAACAGTGATGAAATAGAATGCCCATTGCAAGAAGAAGAAGAAGAAATCAGAGACACAGAAGATGCAAAAATTGATCACTACTGCAAACAGTTTAATGATTTCATGCAAGCACATTTCAATAGGAGGTATGATCTCAGATCCTCCAGAAAGAGAACTAGGACTCAAGAACATGAAGAAGAGCCTCCCCAGAAGGAAGCACCTACTCAAAAGGAGTCAACAACGAAGAAAGTCACAGATAAAGGTAAGAGTCCTCTGAACAAACCTTTGCAGTATGTTGATCAAATTCCTTCTTCTTCAAAAGTAGTCACCCCTCCTAATGCTGAGTCTGTATCAAAACAAGTTAAACCTTCAGCTGAAAATAAAGAGTCAAAAGAAGTTGTAATAGAAAATCTCCCTCCTACTTTTAATCTACAAAAAGAACTCGAGAAATTCAAAATCCCAGTCCCTTTGACTGAACTGTTAAAACAACCTGCATATCAATCTCAAGTTACCTCCTTATTACTTCCTCCTGAAGCACCAATAATTTCAGACAGTCTTAACCTTCAATAAGAAAGACCCTTGGTAGTTTTTGGCCCACATGTCGAGGAGATAGACCCCTCTACTCCTCCTTTCTATGTGTCTCTAGTTATTCATGACCTGCTGCTACACAATTGTATGTTAGATTCTAGGGCTTCCCATAACCTTATGCCTTTGTCAGTCATGGAACAACTGGGTCTACAAATCACACGTCCATACAAAGACCTGTATTCATTTGATTCCAAAAGATTTAAATGCTTGGGGATGATTAAAGATTTAGTGGTCAATCTGGCCCAAATTCCAGCAAAAAGTGTAGTAATGGACATTGTGGTGGCTGACATCCCAGCTCGCTTTGGCATGCTGTTGTCAAGGTCCTGGGGAACAAAAATTGGTGGGTCACTCAAGATGGATTTAACATATGCTACTGTCCCTGTTTTTGGTGGCCAGGAGAGGAGATTGTACAAAGAAACTAGATTTGTCAAAATGGTGACTAAGGCTGACAACTCAGAGAATTCACCAGTCTACAACAAAGAAGGAGATTTTTCATGTTTTATGTTTGAAGAAGATCACATTTTTTCTCATGAACCTTCCTTCTGCCAAATCAAGATTGAGTAGCCTTTAGAAGACCGTGAAGCAGGAGTATGGACTCTACATTTCGATGGAGCAAATTCAAGAGAAGGTAATGGAGCAGGAGTGTTGTTAATTTCCCCCACAGGAAAATGGGTGCCACTGTCTTTTAAATTGGAATATGAAGCTACTAATAATGTAGCTGAATATGAGGCACTGCTGTTAGGATTGCAAAAAACGAAGAGCATGGGCATAGAGAGTTTGAAAGTTCTGGGAGATTCTGAGCTAGTGGTCAAAAAAGTCAGAAATCAGTGTCAAACCAGACACCCACGGGTGAGGGCCGTGAAGAAAATAATCAATGATAATCAGAAAAATTGGGATTCTCAATTGAAATTTTCTCTATGGGAAAATAGAATAACCAGCAAGAGAGAAACTGGAAAATCTCCATATGAGCTGGTGTATGGACGAGCAGCAGTGTTTCCTGTGCAGCTGACCTTACCAGTGGCACGATTCATGCAGGAAAGTCAGGAGGAACCAGATGATATAGTCATAAGAATCAACCAATTGGTGGAATTAGAGGAAACACGAGACCAAGTAAATCAGAGATTGGCTGAATATCAGGAAAGAATGAAAAGCATATTTTATCAGCATGCAAAAGATAGAAAATTGCAAGTTGGTGATCTGGTTCTCAGATGGGATATCCGGAGGGCTGAAAAAGGAAAACATGGCAAATTCGATCCATTGTGGTTTGGCCCATTTAAAATTTGGAACAGGGAGGCAATAACACATTTATATTGGAGAATTTACAGGGCAACGTGCTGGATGCCCCTGTAAACAACCAATTTCTGAAGCCCTATTTCCAATTCTGACTCGGGCAGGGAGCGCCTATTGTACCATGATTGTATATAAGTTTTGTTTCAGTTCTTGTTTCAATAAGGGATGTGTGCTGACAAATGGTGAAGAGAAACATAGCAGGGCCGAATAGCATAGTTAACAGAAAGATAAACAGACGGTCTGCAGGTTCTCGACATGTCCACGGAGGAACATGCCATCCCCAGATGGAGCCGATGTTGTACAAGTTAGCCCCTTCATTCAAATGCCTGGCCCCTTTCAGTCATGGCCCCCTATATTTTACCGTCCAATGTGACCAAGGCTCAGGACCAAGGGTTAAGTCCAAAGGCGCTTAGGAATATATATCTAACGCGCACATCCTGGACCGTTGGATCAAAGTACAAATCGACAGATCGGAATTTTAATTGCTGTGGTGGTCCCCGCGCATGTGCATATTGCCAAAACTGCCTGGTTTATTCCACACCACCAATCCCGTGCGGGCGGTATTCCTCCTCCAGCCAGCGATTCCATACACTGCTTGCTAATTGTCCCGGTGTATGATTTTAAAACTGCCACATTTCGTGCGTTAAGGTTCGGTCAAAGGCGCGCAGCGGAATTCATGTTGGTTGTCCGATCTAAAGAGCTCCATCCGACGGCGGTCGTTTGATGTAATGGAGCAGGTGTTAACGCAAGTCTACAGTGTCCTAGGCCCGCCACCTCATCGCCCCTCAGTGAAGTTTTAACCGTTGATTTCATTTACGAATCTATGGCCCAGATCATCTACCCACCCGTCGTTTGACTTGGTTTACCTCCACATCACCCCTTCTATATAGTCTCTCGTACGCCCATGTGCCATTCGCGTTCACCCCCACCATTCTCATACATCGTTTACATGTCTATGTTGTGTGTCTCTGCCTCATCCATACAGAGTTGTCCCACTGTGTTTTCGTTGCCACCCTTCATTCCTCTGTCACCCTGCTTCTCCTCATCGTTTTACTCGGTCCATATCACCATCCCCGCAGTCATCACCGCCCTCATCGTCCCCGTCTGGTTTTCTTTAATGTGTTTATGGGTTTTGCAGGTGTCTCATGCCGGAGAACTATCATAACTTGCAGCCTTCATCACAGAAGCCGAGAATATAGGACAGGACCATGTTTCAAGAGCAAGATTTGTGAAGAGAGATCCGGGAGCCGCTATGACATGACCAACATTCAATGAGGCAAGGGTTAAAAATCTGTCGAAGCCTCCAGAGAAATTCAAGATGTAAATATTACAGATGGAGATATTAATTATCGTGGCAAACAACGTCAATGAAAGATCCAAGAAAAGCAGTACCTGGCATTGGAGAGTTTAAATCTTAATCTGGACAGAAGAAGGCGGAAAGTACCAATACATAAAAATCATATCCCCCAGGTTTTACTTCAACAGATTTTTCCCTTCAGAGGAGTACAAAATGTTATATATATTTTATTCTTCATGTCTTATCCCTGAAGAAATTTACACCTACTGCATTTATGTTATGGAGCAACCACAGAGTACTTACAGCGTTCTTGCACCATCAAACACTTTGGGCAGGAATTTTCCCACCATTTTTTTTCAATAAAATAGTTAATTGTTCCACCTACTTATTTTATGAGTTTTCTCATCTCCTTCCTCTATAAAAGGGGAGAAGAAAAACATTGTAAGGGTTCCAGACTTTTATCAGAAAATTGTGCTGTGAAAGGCATTTTTGTATACATTTTGTAAAGCTTTGGTATTGAGGCTTAGAGCCCGTAGGGTCTCAGTGAGGAGGAGTTATATCTATTTAGAGGATTCTGGTCTTTGATATATCACAGTATGTAAACTTCTCTTATGTGTTTAATACAATATTTCATTTCATACATCTTCTTGTATCATGTTACTGGAATGCGAGTGGCTCACTGGTTTCAGGTAAGGATTCATCCTAGTTGATGCCCATACTTGGACCAGTCAAGCACTTTAAATAGGCTCAGGCATGATATACTGTTTCATATTCATTTCATCCACTTTTCTTCTATATTAGTTGCTTTGGGAGGGTGCTTTTAAAACGCCATTGTCATGTATGGATTCTTAGAATGATAAGCCCATATGTGGTTCTGTTGTGTATCTGGGTATCAGACCAAAGTTAACTAATATCCTCTTATGTTTCTTTCCCTACATGCACTTTCTGATATTTGATTTCTGTGACATATTATTTGAATCGGCCCTCTTTGCAGTAAATTGTCTCTTAGCTGTCTGATGCTTTAATATTGGAGCATTGCATTGTGTCTCTGCAACACTACTTTCCCCGTGACAGTTTCTGTGATTTTTGGTCCCATTTTAAATCAATTTCCTTGTTTAACAAGAGATAGTAGGAGAGCTTTTGGATTGACAACCCTGCTTTATTATATGCCTCCTGCTATGCTGATATGGCCTAGGCACTGGTCTATGGCAGCTCTAGACTGTCTCTAGGGTAGACAACAATTGTCGACAACATTGTGTATGAATCTCGACCTCGTTCTGTTATTGTTACTTTGGGAAATAAGTTGTATAGGATACCAGAGGTACCACCTCCTGCGGCTATCTCTTTGGTTACTGCAAAACAATGTAGTAAGCTCATTTCCCAAACTAGGAAATTCGTTTTCCTGATGATCCGCCCCCAGGGCAAGAAGAAGACTGTGGCCACGACCTCCAGACACGGCTCCTCTTCACAAAAACAACAAATGGATAAGGTTGTGGAGGAGTATAGGGAAATCTTCGCCTCACCCACAGGGGTTCCTTTGCACTGTCAGGTCAAGCACCCGATTGATCTGACCCCAGGTGCGCCGCTACCCAATGGATTGATCTATCGGCGCTTTGTTCTGGAGAATGAGGAAATAAAGAGGCAGATTCAGGAGCTGTTGCAGAAAGGTCACATCAGACCAAGTTCATCGCCCTGTGGGAGCCCAATCGTGTTGGTACAGAAGAAGGATGGGACGTGGAGACTCTGTATTGACTATCGGGCACTGAACAAGATCACTGTCCGGAATCGGTACCCAATACCACGGATTGATGACCTTTTGGACCAACTCAAAGGTGAAAAATATTTTAGCAAGATTGACCTGAAGTCTGGGTATCACCAGGTACCAATTGAACCCTCTGATGTGTGGAAGACTACCTTCAAAGCCAAGGAAGGCCTTTTTGAATGGCTAGTCATGCCTTTTGGGTTGAAAAATGCCCCCGCAACCTTCATGAGGATGATGGACGACATCTTGCGGCCATTCACCAACTCATTTGTAGTGGTGTACTTGGATGAAATTCTGATCTTCAGCAAGACTTGGGAAGAGCACCTTCATCACATCCGACAAGTCCTCCAAACACTGCGGCAACACAAGTTGTGTGCCAATTTGGAGAAGTGCATGTTTGGCATGACCCGGGTTCAATATCTGGGATACATTATTGATGAAAGGGGGGTGCATGTGGATCCAGCCAAGATCCAAGTCATTCGGGATTGGCCAGCCCCAACCACTATAATAGAGCTTCGCATCTTTCTGGGTCTTGCTAATTTCTATCGGAGGTTCGTGTTGGGATTCTCTCATATCACTTGGCCCTTGAGTCAAGTCACCAAGGGAGGAGCGAGAGCAAAATTTTTTGGTCGGAACCTCAACAGAAGGCGTTCACAGAACTGAAAAACCGCCTCTGTTCTGCCCCAGTGCTCACTTTACCAGACTTGCAACAGCCATTTGAGATCGAGACAGATGCCTCCGACTATGCTATTGGGGCAGTTCTTACTCAATAGGGACATCCAGTGGCATATCACAGTGAGACATTGTCTGAGACAGTTCGCAAGTATCCCACCTATGACAAAGAAATGTATTCCATTGTGCAAGCCTGTTGCCAATGGAAGCATTACATTTTGGGGAAGGAAACAATCATCCACACAGACCACTGGCCCCTGCAGTTCATACAGACAAAAGGGAAGTTGTAGAATGATCGCCATCAGAAGTGGTCCACATATCTGCAACAGTTTCATTTGAATATCAAGTACAAGAAGGGTAGCACCAATAATGTTGCAGACTACCTCATCCGACCACCAATCGTGGCGCTCACCACCGTGCTCAACTCTTGTGGGCATGAGACTTCTGATTGGCCACTTCTCTATGAGAGTGACCCAGAATTCGGCCACACTTACAAGGCACTCTTGGGGGGTACGCAAGTTCCAAATCTTCACCTCCAAGATGCACTTTTATGTCACCTGGGACACCTTTGTGGTCCTTCAAACAAGCATGCCAAGATGATATGGGAAGCACACTAGAGTTGAGTCGCTGGGCATTTCGAGGTAAAGAAAACAGTAGCAATACTACTGAAGTACTTCTATTGGCCGAACCTTCGAAAGGATGTTAAGAAGCACATCAAATCCTGCACTGCTTGTGCCATTGCCAAACCGACCATCAAGAAGCAAGGCCTATATACTCCACTGCCTACCCCTAGTCGACCTTGGGAATCCATCTCCATGGATTACATGTCGGGCCTACCTTCTACTAAGAATGGAAATGACTGTGTTTTCATGGTCGTTGATAGATTCTCGAAGATGGCCATTATGGCGGCCTGTAAGAAGAATATCACAACAGAAGCCACTACTAAACTCTTCTTTGAATGAGTGTGGGTGCACTTTAGGAACCCATAGTCTATCATATCAGATCGAGATAGAAGGTTCCTAAGCGTATTTTGGTCCAGCCTTTGGTCAATGTTGGACACAAAGCTCACCAAGTCCACAGCTTTCCATCCCCAAACAGATGGCCAGACAGAGGTCGTCAACAGAATGATTGTACACATTCTGCGCATGTACAATTCAAAGCATCCACGCACATGGGACGAGAGCCTCCCCTATGTACAAAATAGTTATAACAGGGCTCTCCACAGTTCAATTGGCCATAGCACCTTTCAGGTGGGCTTGGGATTCCAACCACTATGTCCCATTGATGTAGCCATGCCATTTGCGGCTGCTCAGGCCGATTCAGCTCATGTCCAGTCTGAAGTTGACAAAGTAAGTAGCTTCATCGAGCGCATTCAACACATCTGCCAACAGGTTCATGATATATTGGACAGAGCCAATGCGAAGTACAAGCAGCTCCATGATCAACACCGAGTGCCACACAACTTCCAGGTGGGCGACAAAGTATGGCTACATTTGCAGAAGGAGCGCCTCACTGGACCCCACGGCAAGCTTCGCCCGCTCCGATACGGGCCGTACACCATCACCAAGGATATAGGAGACAATGCCTTCGAGCTTAGTATTCCTCCATTCCTTGGTCTGCATCCAGTCTTCAATGTGGATCGCCTTCGTCCTTACTTCCCACCTCTACTGGACACCTCGGACATTGCAGAACAACTCACACCAACAGAGTTAAATCCAGACTGCATGGAACAGGCCACCACAGATTGTATCATGGACATGAAAATCAATAACACTCGAAAACAGAAGATCCAACTATATTGGGTTGTCAAAGCTGGCCAACTCCTGCACCAAGGAAAGTGGTTCACCAGGGACCAAGTTCAGCAGAAATTTCCTCATCTCATGGAGGAACTTAACGCAATGGGGACCATTGCTTCCTAAGGGGGAAGGAATGATCCAGGTGGATATTGGTGGCCACCCACCTATTCCACTTGGGCCCCCACCATTGTCTCTTTCAGTTTTTCAGTTTCGGCATAACTTACTATTTTTAGCATTTTTTCGGGTCCTGAACTTCTGGAGCCGTTTTGAGGCACTAAATGACGTTTTTTGGGCATCACACCTCCACTAAATATCGTTCTGTTTCGAAATTATATTCATGGAAAAATTTTTAGTCCTCGGATAGAGCTTTCTAATGATGTATCATGTTTGTCAAACGGAGATAGTATGCCAAAGTTACGTCCCTGGGAAGTTGAAACACCAATTTACCCAAACAGGGCCCATAGTTTTGGCGCTTCATCTCCTAGGGTTAGTTTTTTGGATGTTTAGGGTTCTCCATTGTTTCTCAATAATAAATAGGCCCTCGAGCCTCATTGTAACTCAGTTCAGAGGCCTGTAGCCACCACATCTCTTCTCAGAGATAGCTACCAGCGCCCTAGCTAGTTTTATTTCCATTTTGTTTGTAAGCAAATTTCAGTTCTTTGATATTAATGAAATGAAGTGTTATTTCCGCTGCATCTCTATATTTATGGTTATATTTTTATTCTTTTGCGTTCCTGCATATATCTGGATCAATGGTATCAAAGCAGTCTGCTTTTTCTCGATCCTTCTTTGCATGTCCCCAACGAGGTCGGGGTATAAGGAGCTAGGGCTTGATCTAGTGGAACCTTTGCAAGATCAGCCTCGCAAACCTCGATGGATGCCCATGGGGGACGAAAAGAAAGATGAGGGAGAAGGAGATCCTATCAAAATATTGCTCAAGGAGGCCCTCGAAAAACAAAGGAACGCGATGATGGATAACTTTGCTCAGATCCTTCAACGACTGCCCACCGGCGGTGCATCTGCATCCAGCAGCCACTCTGGAGGTGCGACTCCTTTTGAGGTACAAGTAAATTTTGACATTCCCATATTTGAGGTTCAAATAGATGCAAATTCCATAGATAGATGGTTGAATCTATTGGAAGGATATTTCTCTGTTCATGACTTTTCAGACCGGGAGAAGATTATTTTTGCACTCCTCAAAGCTACCCCCCATGTTAAGGACTGGTGGGAAACCTACTGTGAAAACAAGGACCAGACAGAACCCTCTCTGTTCTCAGCCGTACCAACTTGGAATTCTTTCCGAGACGCCGTCAAGGAACAGTACTATCCCATGGGGAGCTATGAGGACAAGTACATACAATGGACCACGCTGCGACAACAAAGGGATCAAGATGTGCATGAGTTGACGAATCTGTTCCATACCTTGTGCCCAAAGTTGGGTATCAAAGATTCAGAGAAACGTTTGGTGCTAAAGTATCGCAACTTTTTGCAGAGATACATTCAAGAGGAAATGGAGTTCCTCGACATCTCCTCGCTTGGTACGGCATACCGGTATGCTGCCAAGATTGAGCAGAAATTCAAACAGAAGAAGCGAGACTTTGGATCTGCGAATCGAAAGCAAAGCAAAGGTTCTTCCAAACCGCAGAACAAAGGACAGATCCAAGGCATGGCAGCTAAAGACAAACCGTCAAAGCCACAAGAAAAGAACAACACCGCAAAGCCAAAGAAGGACATGCGAAAGTGGTGTGAGTTCCATAAGAGCTCCACTCACAACACAAGTGAGTGTCGGGCCAAGCAATCGCTAGTGGACGAGATGAGGGCTTTTGAGTCAGATGCATGCTCCGACTCCGAATCAGAACCTGAAAAGGGGACTGAAAAAGGGAAACAGATTATTGATGCGGAGCCCAATGCCACTGTTGCCACTAGAAATATCCTGAAGGAGGAACCGAAAGATCCAGAGGAGGAGGAATGTCTCTTCCACTCCCAGATGTGGGTAAAGGGTTCCCCTGTAAAATTTGTTTTTGACAATGGGAGCCAAAAGAACTTCATTTCAGCAGACGTCGTGAAGCGGTTGGGCTTGCCAACCACAACTCACCCACATCCATACACCATCGGGTGGCTTCACCAAGGACGAGATCTCTGCGTCAGCCAGCAGTGCCGCCTTCGCTATAGCATCAATCCCTTCATGGATGAGGTATTATGTGATGTTAATCCTATTGATGTTTCTGATGTATTATTAGGACAACCATACTTGTGGAAGCATCATGCTGTGTATGAATCTTGACCTCGTGTTGTTAATGTTACTTTTGGAAATACGTTATACAGGATACCAGAGGTACCACCTCCTGCGGCTATGTCTTTGGTTACTGCAAAACAATGTAGTAAGCTCATTTCCCAAACTAGGAAATTTGTTTTCCTGATGATCCGCCCCCTGGGCAAGAATAATACTGTAGCCACGACCTCCAGACAGGGCTCCTCTTCACAACAACAACAAATGGATAAGGTTGTGGAGGAGTATGGGGATATCTTCGCCTCACCCACAGGGGTTCCTTTGCACTGTCAGGTCAAGCACTCGATTGATCTGACCCCAGGTGCACCGCTACCCAATGGACCGATCTATCGGCGCTCTATTCTGGAGAATGATGAAATCAAGAGGAAGATCCAGGATCTGTTGCAGAAAGGTCACATCAGACCAAGTTCATCGCCCTGTGGGAGCCCGATCGTGTTGGTTCAGAAGAAGGATGGGACATGGAGACTCTGTATTGACTATCAGGCACTGAACAAGATCACTGTCTGGAATAGGTACCCAATCCCACGGATTGATGACCTTTTGGACCAACTCAAAGGTGAAAAATATTTCAACAAGATTGACCTGAAGTCTGGGTATCACCAGGTACCAATTGAACCCTCTGATGTGTGGAAGACTGCCTTCAAAGCCAAGGAAGGCCTTTTCGAATGGCTAGTCATGCCTTTTGGGTTGAAAAATTCCCCCGAAACCTTCATGAGGATGACAGATGACATCTTGTGGCCATTCACCAACTCATTTGTAGTGGTGTACTTGGATGACATTCTGATCTTTAGCAAGACTTGGGAAGAGCACCTTCACCACATCCGACAAGTCCTCCAAACACTGCAGCAACACAAGTTGTGTGCCAATTTGGAGAAGTGCACGTTTGGGATGACCCAGGTTCAATATCTAGGATACATTATTGATGAAAGCGGGGTGCATGTGGATCCAGCCAAGATCCAAGTCATTCGGGATTGGCCAGCCCCAACCACTATAACAGAGCTTCGCATCTTTCTGGGTCTTGCTAATTTCTACCGTAGATTCGTGTTGGGATTCTCTCATATCACTTGGCCCTTGAGTCAAGTCACCAAGGGAGGAGCGAGAGCAAAATTATTTTGGTCAGAACCTCAACAGAAGGCATTCACAGAATTGAAAAATCGCCTCTGTTCTACCCCAGTGCTCACATTACCAGACTTGCAATAGCCATTTGAGATCGAGACAGATGCCTCTAACAATGCTATTGGGGCAGTTCTTACTCAACGGGGACATCCAGTGGCATATCACAGCGAGACATTGTCTGAGACAGTTCACAAGTATCCCACCTATGACAAAGAAATGTATTCCATTGTGTAAGCCTGTCGCCAATGGAAGCATTACATTTTGGGGAAGGAAACAATTATCCACGCAGACCACTGGCCCCTGCAGTTCATACAGACACAAGGGAAGTTGCAAAATGATCACCATCAGAAGTTGTCCACATATCTGCAACAGTTTCATTTGAATATCAAGTACAAGAAGTGTAGCACCAATAATGTTGCAGACTGCCTCAGCTGACCACCAATCGTGGCGCTCACCACCGTGCTCAACTCTTGTGGCCACGAGACTTCTGATTGGCCGCTTCTCTATGAGAGTGACCCAGAATTCGGCCACACTTACAAGGCACTCTTGGGGGGTACGCAAGTTCCAAATTTTCACCTCCAAGATGCACTTTTATGTCACCTCGGACACCTTTGTGTTCCTTCAAGCGAGCGTGCCAAGATGATATGGGAAGCACACTACAGTCGAGTCGCTGGGCATTTCGGGGTCGAGAAAACAATAGCAATACTACAGAAGTATTTCTATTGGCCGAACCTTCGAAAGGATGTCGAGAAGCACATCAGATCCTGCACTGCTTGTGCCATTGCCAAACCGACCATCAAGAAGCAAGGCCTATATACTCCACTACCTACCCCTAGTCGACCGTGGGAATCCATCTCCATGGATTACATGTCGGGCCTGCCTTATACTAAGAATGGAAATGACTGTGTTTTCGTGGTCGTTGACAGATTCTCGAAGATGGCCATCATGGCGGCCTGTAAGAAGAATATCACAGCAGAAGCCACCGCTAAACTCTTCTTTGAACGAGTGTGGGTGCACTTTGGGATCCCACAGTCTATCATATCAGATCGAGATAGCAGGTTCCTCAGCACATTTTGGTCCAGCCTCTGGTCAATGTTGGACACAAAGCTCACCAAGTCCACAGCTTTCCATCCCCAAACAGATGGCCAGACAGAGGTCGTCAACAGAATGATTGTACACATTCTGCACATGTAAAATTCAAAGTATCCATGCACATGGGACGAGAGCCTCCCCTATGTACAACATAGTTATAGCAGGGCTCTCCATAGTTCAATTGGCCATAGCCCCTTTCAGGTGGCCTTGGGATTCCAGCCACTATGTCCCATTGACGTAGCCATGCCATTTGCAGCTGCTCAGGCCGATTCATCTCATGTCCAGTCTGAAGTTGAAAAAACAAGTAGCTTCATCGAGTGCATTAAACACATCTTCCAACAAGTTCATGATATATTGGACAGAGCCAATGCGAAGTACAAGCAGCGCCATGATAAACACCGGGTGCCACACAACTTCCAGGTGGGCGACAAAGTATGGCTACATTTGCAGAAGGAGCACCTCACTGGACCCCACCGCAAGCTTCGCCACTCTGATACGGGCCATACACTGTCACCAAGGCTATAGGAGATAATTCCTTTGAGCTTAGTATTCCTCCATTCCTTGCTCTGCACCCAGTCTTCAATGTGGATCACCTTCGTCCTTACTTCCCACCTCTACTGGACACCTCGAACATTGCAAAACAACTCACACCAACAGAGTTAAACCCAGACGGCATGGAACAGGCCACCACAGATTGTATCATGGACATGCAAATCAAGAACACTCGCCAACAGAATATCCAACTGTATCGGGTTGTCAAATCTGGCCAACTCCTGCACCAAGGAAAGTGGTTCACCAGGGACCAAGTTCAGCAGAAATTTCCTCATCTCATGGACGAACTTAACGCAATGGGGACCATTTCTTCCTAAGGGGGTAAGAATGATCCAGGTGGATATTGGTGGCCACCCACCTATTCCACTTGGGCCCCCACCATTGTCTCTTTCATTTTTTCAGTTTCGGCATAACTTACTATTTTTAGCAGTTTTTCGGGTCCTGAACTTCTGGAGCCGTTTTGAGGCCCTAAACGACGTTTTTTGGGCATCGCGCCTCCACCGAATATCATTTTGTTCTAGAATTATGTTCAAGGCGAAAGTTGTAGTCCTCGGATAGAGCTTTCTAATGATGTATCATGTGCGTCAAACGGAGATAGTATGACAAAGTTACGTCCCTGGGAAGTTGAAACACCAATTTACCCAAACGGGGCCCATAGTTTTGGCGCTTCATCTCCTAGTGTTAGGTTTTTGGATGTTTAGGGTTCTCCATTGTTTCTAAATAATAAATAGGCCCTCGAGCCTCATTGTAACTCAGTTCAGAGGCCTGTAGCCGCCAGATCTCTTCTCAGAGATAGCTACCAGCGCCCTAGCTAGTTTTATTTCCATTATGTTTGTAAGCAAATTTCAGTTCTTTGATATTAATGAAATGAAGTGTTATTTCCGCTACATCTCTGTATTTATGGTTATATGTTTATTTTGTTGCGTTCCTGCATAAATCCGGATCAGAAGATATGTTATGGATTATTTATTTTGTGGTCTGAATGATTATTATGCTTTATTCAACTGTTTAGTTGAGATTGTTGTCCTGCTTAGCACAAAGCATTCTTGTTTGGGAATTCTTTCTCATTTCTTGAGAGGCCTCTTGAAGGATTTTTCATTTCATTTCTCCACATCCAAGATTCAAGCCAAGCCACCTCCTTTAGCTACAATGTTATTTCTACAACATTATAACATTGTGTTGTAGGGTGTTGCAGTGGAGGTTTCACAACACCACTTCCGGAGCTTATTTTTTAGAGGAGGAAGCTTCTTTCCTTTGGGAGATCAGTGAGGAAGCCCCTCGAGTAGATTTCATATCTTGGCACTTGGAAAACATAATTTATATCTCCTATAGTGTAGTCCCTCTCCTTGACTGCGTTAGTTTTAGTGAGTATTTGCAGTGAGGGTTGCAGTGATTGTTTGGAGGGTGATAGCTTTAGTGTTGGGATCATCCTTCCACTTGGAAGATCCATTGGAGAAGTTTTTTTCATATGGTGCATCATCTTCAGCCATATCCATCCAGTTCTTGAGTTGCAACTACTATTCAGTCCTAGGACTGTAACTCCGACATTTTTTCCATTTTGCATATTTCAGGAAATCCTTCCAGGATTGTCTTGGAATTGTGTTTGGGAGCTTGGATATTCACTCCCAACTTATGAGCTATATATTTCCCTATCAATATATTTACATATTCCAGTAGTAGTTGTCTCTAATAAAACAACGCTATTAGAGCCTTCTTCATTTTCTATGTAGCAGTGTACTTCATTTTTCATATACATGTTCTCTTGAGGCTTGTTTTGCCCAACTTAAGTGATTATTTCCTCAAGGATTTTTATACATTTTCTACTATGATATTAATGTGATGGCTATTTCAATCTTCTTAAATTTTACGTGTTGATGTATCACTGCTCTTTCATTATTTTTTTCACATATTGCTGCATCCCCATTTTGGGATATTACAGTGGTATTAGAGCATAATCTTGGCTCAGCCTATGGAATCTCAGCCAATATGCTATCAAGAATACCTGAAGAAGAAAATATGAACAACAAAGAAAAATAGAAGACTCCATTCTTTGGAGGAATAAAGGAGGAGAGACTTTCAAAGTTTATTTCTCAAACTTTGTACAACATTCAGGGAGATCTCAAGAAGTTGAGGAGGGAGATGAATAGAGAATCTCCAAAAGAGTTTGCATCTAAATCAAAATCTAGATTTTGATATGAGTGTGAGCATGCAACCACACACTATGATGCACAACGCAGTCATTGGCCCAGATTTTCCATGAGGGAGATAGAAGAAGAAGATGCCTAAGAGAGAAACTCTTAGTGATTTTCTGCAAGAATATGAGTCTCAAACTCAGAAGTTTAGAGATCATATCTGTTAGGTCCCTATATTACTAGTATAGTACCTTATTTTTGTTAGTGTAACCCCTTTATTGTTATTATTGTACCCTTGTAACCCCCATT
>JAXQQM020064149.1:0-59188 GCA_034641835.2 Pinus albicaulis
AAATATTATCATGAAGATTGGTGTGGATCCGAATGATAAGGTTGCAGTGTAGAAGATCATGAAGAGTGCAGAAATAGAGATATCCACCCTAAGAAGAAATCTGAAGTTACCTGCTGCAGAACATTCAATGGCTGCAGAAGTAGCAGAGGTAGAAAAAGAGAAAGAAGAATTGCGTCAGCAATTGTTGCGGAAGGAGGAAGAATTGAATAAAGTGAAGAAGACTGCTATTTCGTTACAAAAACATATTGAAAATCACACTTGTACTTTTGTTTTCCCTACAGGTGATGCAAATCCTCAAGCACAAATTGTGCAACTCAGTACAGAATTGAAGATGGTAGAACGAGATTGAAAGCAGGCTCAATCAGAGCTAGAAACAACCACCAAGATCATGCGGGCACTAGAAGATAAAGCGGATGAGAATAAGCTAAAATTACAGAAGGCTGAGGATGAAATTAAAGATCTCAAGGAGAAGTTAAAAGGTAATATCTCACTCATAAAAGCTAAAGATATCATTTGGAGTGAGATTATTTCAGAAATGAAGTCAAACTGGAATTCCCTGAATATAGTTGCTAAAGAGAAAGGCCTTATCTTAGAAAATGAAGAGGAGATATTATCTAAAAAACAGATAGCCATGAAAAGAGAAAATTGGGCTAGGAAGTTTATAAATTTTATCAATTCCAAATCAGACGAAGAATTAGAAGATATTGGAATACAAGACAGATATTTTTATGCCGGGGAAGTTAATAAGATGATAGTTAAGAATGATCTTCGGAAGGTTGCAGAGAAAAGGTTACTGGGAATCAAGGAGTCTGTAAAGAAGTTTGATATATCATTTGAAAAATTGACCAGAACAGGTTTACTTCATGCTGGACTGAGAAAGGAAATATCATGTCATGGAAGTTTTATGAAGATCAGTTGACATTAGCAAAAAGTAAGGCAGATAATAGGCACGCAAAGGCACAGATCTTAAAAGGAGAAATTGTGTTTAACTTCTTACATAGGCATTTCAATTTTCTATGGATGGTGAAGACTCTCTTTACAGGAAAGCCTACACACAGTCAAATTGTGGCATTCAGGATAGAATATCAAAGTTTCAAAAATTCCTCAACAACTCAAAATGAGTTGTGGAAGAAGTGCAAGAAATTTTCAATGGAATCAACAAAAGAGGTCTCAACGACTCAACCAAAAGTAGTCGTTGATTCAACAACCACTTCAGGAGCAGCTGTTCTCATAGATTAGAAGTTTTCAAAATTCTCATTATATTATTTCTCAAAATCATGTAAATTTAATAGAACCTTTTTTGAGGCATGTGCCTCTGTAACAGTCAGTAGTTTAAGTAGTTAGAATTAGTTAGGGCAGTTAGAATCGGTTTCATTACTGGAAATTGTCTTGTGATACTGTATTTAAAGAAAATTTCAAGAAAGATGAGGGTTCCGATTTTTTGAACCTAAAAGCAAAATTTTGTACTGAATAATTGCAAATCAATAAAAGAAGTATGCAAGTTTCCATCTTTCTGTTTATGTTGAAAGTTTATCCAGTTTACATAATGTTTTCATGTCTGTAAATAAAATAGAGTAATTTGAGCAGCAGGTCTCTTTATACATGTGTATTTAAGAGTTAAATACACCTTAATGTGCGCTCCTCTATTTTAACTTCATCTTTACATAATTCTTCTGGGTTTTAAAATGGTAGATTCTATTTTAAACAGCATATCAATTTGAAATCTTCTTCTCATTTTCTTCCATTCATCCATTTCAGTATAAGTGGAATATGGCATTGCAGAAACATGCATGGGTTTGATGTTTGAAAGTTACAAAATCAATGTGTAAGGGTTTTTAATACAGAGACAAAATATAATCACTTGTGACACAAATACATAATGTCTTAAGCACAATCCTTTTCACAGTGAAGGAATTTTCACTTAAGGTACAACATAAATTGGCGCCGTTGCCGGGGACGAAGATTCGAAAATTTTCCCTAGGTTTTGTTTACATTTCCTCTGGTTGTTCAGAGAGGAGGAAATAATAAGCTGTATTTGTTTCAAAATATCTCTGGCTCCTAAGAAACCTCACACGAGGTCGGATACCTCTCAGCAAAAAGTTCTTGTTTTGTCTGATCCTGAGAAGCTCGTCTCAAAGAAGAGCTAGAAACCAAAAATAGTTGACACACCAGAAGTTACACTTCTTGCACCAGGCAACAGTTCACACACTTTCTCGTCCAAGAAAGTTTCCAAGAAACTCATTTTCTCGGAAGGAGAATCATCACCTTCATCCATTCATTTTCAAGAACCTACGTTAGAAGAGCAATCTTTGGAGTTTGTGTCTTTTCCTTTTACAGAAACTCAGCCCCATACAGCTGCCAGCTGTTCTGCAATAATTCATACTCCAACTCCTATATTAGTTGTTTCACCTCATTCATCCCCACCTACAACTGGTATTCATTTTACCCCGCTCAAGGAGCAGTTAATCTGGGCATAAACATGGCGGCCCCTGCTTTCTTGATGAATAGATATGCACCATTAAATCTAGCCCAACCACTACATGATATGCCTCAGGAGTATCTCAAGTTACTCCCTAGATTTACTGGTGAAAATGAAATCACTGTAGAACAACACTTGCCCCTGTTTTGCACATTTGCTGAGAATTTAAATGTTGAACATTTGGACGTTGTAATGAGACTTTTTGTTCAGTCTCTAAGTGGAGAGGCAAGGAAATGGTTTAAAGGATTTCCTAATGGTTCCATAAATGATTGGGATGCCCTAGAAAGACGTTTCACTGAGAGATGGGGTGAAAAAAGGGACCATGGTTATTCTTTGACAGAATTCAATGCAATAAAGAAGAAATCTGATGAAAACATGAATGATTTTGTGAAAATATTTAATAAATTGTATAATAATTTGCCTGTTGAAATGAAACCCCCTCCTATTGGAGCAAGGGTTGTTTTTGTTGGTGCTTTTGAACCAGATTTCAGTTTCACATTGAGGGAAAGAAGGTCCCCCACGTTGGAGCAAATTCAAACTGATGCTCTGGAGATTGAGGCTAATATGTCCGCTACTGGTAAGGTTCAAGATAAAGGAAAGGGTAAAGAAGAAGCCTCAGCTCAAGATCAGAGAATTGACGATATGACTAAGGTCATAAAAAATTTGTCTAACAAATTGGTGAAGTTGGAGATAGATAATAAGCCTGTAAGACAAAATAGAGGGGTTTTTAATCCCCAATTTAAGAAACAACCCCTGCAGATTCTACAAAGAGAAAGGAAGGGCCAAGATCAGGTGCAAGCACCTTTGTATATAGAGGCAGCTTCATCTCATTCAGTGGATGATGATGATGATAAAGAAGATGAGGCTAGAATTTCTACGGTCTACATGGAAGATGATGAAATAGAGGAAGAAACTGAGGAAGAAGGGGTGGAAGAAGATGAAGAAACTGATCCCTCATTTAATCAAGAAGAGATGGATGATTACTGCAGACAGTTTACGGACTTCATGTAATCAGAATTACATAAAAAATACGATTTGAGGTCAAATCAGAGGTTAAGAACTCAAGATGATGAGGAAAAAGAACCAGAATCAGTACCTGCTCCAATGGCGACTCCATTACAGAAAAATCATATTAAGAAATCAGATAAGGGGAAACAGACCATGAGTGAAGAAAAAGAGAAGGAAAAACATCAAGTTGGGGTTTCTCAAACAAAGATTAAGGATCCTAATATTTTGGAGAAGGTTGTTACTGTTTCTAATCAAGGTCTAAATTCCAATAAAAATCAAGAAGAACCTGAAAAGTTGACAAAACAAAATCAAACTTTCAGTTTGTCGAAAGAGTTGGAGAAAGTAAAAATTCAAGTACGTCTTCTTGAGTTAATGAAAACACCTGGTTATAAGAAGGAGATTGCAGAGTTTATCAATTTATCTCAGTCTGATGAAGTGGGCGATATAGTAAATCTGCAAGAAGAAAAACCAGTGGTTACCTTTGGGCCTCATGTTGAAGAGATAGATTCATCTGTTCCTCCTTTCTACGTATCACTTCTGTTACATGATTTTGTTTTACATAATTGTATGCTAGATTAGGGTGCATCCCACAATTTGATGCCATTGTGTGTGATGAAAGAGTTGAATTTACAAATCACTAAGCCATACAGGGATCTTTATTCTTTTGATTCAAAAAGGGTTAAGTGTGTGGGTCTTATTAAGGATATGGTTGTTACATTGGTTCAAATCCCAGCCAAAAGCATTATGATGGATGTTGTAGTGGCAGATATTCCATCCAGATTTGGTATGCTATTATCTAGATCGTGGGGGGAAAAGCTTGGAGGAGTTTTGAAGCTAGATTTTACATATGCTATCATTCCTGTTTTTAATGGGGAAGAAAGAAGGTTGTATAGAGAAACTAGATTTCAAAAAGTTGCTACCAATAAGGATGCAGGTAATTCACCTATTTACGGCCAAGAGAGGGATGACCTCTCTTGCTTCATGTTGCATGAAGATGCAGAGTTTGCTGAAGAATCACAAGGGCAGCTCCCTTCAGCCATTGTACATAAGGAGATGCATTGAAACAAGATTTGGAAGTGTTATTTTGATGGCGCATTTTCTAAAGAAGGCACTGGAGCTGGTTTCATTTTTGTATCTCCAGAAGGTAACCTTGTACATTTTTCTTTCAAATTGGAGTTTGAATCCACTAATAATGTAGCGGAATATGAAGCATTAATCATTAGTCTGCAGACAGCTAAGCAAATGGGAATTCAGTCTATGACCGTGTTTGGTGATTCTGAACTAATCATAAGACAAATAAAGAATTTGTGTCAAACCAAACATCCCAGATTAAGAGCATATATGAATGAGGTTTGGGATTTAATTGAAAACTACTTTGAAGCTTTCAACTTACAATTTGTTCCAAGGAAAGGAAATAGAATGGCTGATTCTTTAGCAGTTGCAGCTAGTACATTCAAGCCTCCGATCAATCCGAGACTAAGATATGAAATTGAGATGAGATATAGACCTTCAATTCCTGACAATGTCAAACATTGGCAGGTATTTGAGGATGATGAACAGATTAAGAAATTTTTGTTGATGGTTGAAGACTTTGAAGATCATCAGATTGATTTGGAGACTGATGAAGATGACTCAGCTGATATGTCTAAGACTCTGAAAAAGAAGATTGGTGATCAGCAGATTATTCAGCTGAAAGACAATGTTCTACCAAGAGGTCTGGTACACCTCAAAAGGTTGTTTGATGTTAATGATGTGGCAGTAAATCAGAAGAAAGCACAACAAGATAATAATGTGGAAGATTGTAATTTGGGAACTTAATATGAGCCTAAAATGGTAAAATTGTTTAAAGGCCTTCCGAAGGACTATAAACAAAGGTACGTAGATCTGTTCAAACAATTTAGGGATGTATTTGCCTGGTCATATGATGACCTGAAGACTTAAGATAAGAGTATTATTCAGCATAAAATTCCATTGAAAGAGGGTGTCAAACCACATAAACAGAAAATTCGACAAATCAATCCATTGTTGTTGGCCCCGATTGAAAAGGAGGTAAAGAAATTGTTCAATGCTAAAATAATTGTTCCTCTCAGATATTCTGATTGGGTTTCCAATCTTGTACCAGTCAGAAATAAAAATGGAGAGATAAGGCTGTGTGTAGATTTCAAGAACCTGAATAGGGCCTCATTGAAAGATAATTATCCTTTTCTGAAGATGGATTTTGTCTTACAAAAAGTGACTGGAGCTTACAGGTTATCAATGGTAGATGGTTTTTCAGGTTATAACCAGGTTGCTGTGGAGAAGGAAGATCAAAAGAAAACTGCTTTCACCACACCCTGGGGAACATTCACGTATGCCAGGATGCCATTTGGCTTAATGAATGCAGGGGCTACATTCCAAAGAGCAATGGATATTGCATTTGTAGGAGATAACTTTGTGGTTGTTTATCTGGATGATGTCACAATTTTTTCAAACTCTAATGAAGAACATCTACAACATTTGCATAAAGCCTTCTTCAAGTGTAGGAAATATGGTTTATCGCTGAAACCTAAAAAATATTTGTTTGCTCTGAAGGAGGGTAAACTGCTGAGACATATTGTTTCTAAACAAGGAGTGAAGATTGATCCAGTGAGATTCGAAGCAATACAGTCTATTCCACTGCCCAGAAGTAAGAAAGATATTCAGAGATTCCTTGGGAAAATTAATTTTCTAAGAAGATTTGTTCCTAATTACATAGATATTTTCAAGAGAATAACAGACATGTTGAAAAAGGATGCAGAGGTAAAGTGGGACAAAGAAGCAAGAGAATCTTTTCAAAGAATTAAGGAAGCTCTGAAGGAAGCACCGGTTCTAATAAGTCCTGATTATCTGAAGTCATTTCAAATTTTCTCATTTGCGTCTTTTTCAACGATTGTTGCTGTGTTATTACAGAGAAATGAAGAAAAATATGAACAACCTGTAGCGTATTTCAGTAAGGTGCTCTGAGATACAGAGTTGAAGTATAATATATTGTAGAAACAAGTATATTCTCTGGTGAAAGCATTAAAAGAATTCAGAACCTATGTTATTCATTCTCAAATTTTAGCATATGTTCCTAATTCTGCTGTAAAAGATGTTTTAGTACAGAGTGATGTGGACGGGAAAAGGGGCAAATGGATTGCTAAAATCCAAGAATATGATCTGGATGTTAAACCAACAAAGTTGATTAAAGGATTGGGGCTGGAAAAATTATTAACAGGGTCAAATTTCCAAGCACTGGGAATTAATTTAATAGCACCTATAGAGGAAGTCAGTGAAGAAACAGGTGATGTTCAGGCAAAGTCAGCAATTAAATATAAATTTTTGTGCTCAGATTGGTACAAAGATATCGTCCATTATTTATGCTTTCTTTCTTGTCCTCCAATAAATAGAGCTAAATACAGAGCTTTAAAAATCAAAGCTCAGCCTTATGTCATAATTGAAGCGAAGCTATATTGGAAAGATCCTGCTGGAGTGTTGTTGTTATGTTTGACAGAGGAGGAAGTTCCAGAAGTAATCAAATAATATCATGAATGCTTGTGCGGAGGTCACTACAGTTGGAAGGTAACTGCTCATAAAGTTTTTAAATTAGGTTTCTATTGGCCATCTGTATTTGCTGATGTATATAAAACAGTCAGAAGTTGTCAAAAATGCCAGGTGTTTGCAGAAAAGAAAAATTTAGCCCCCTTACCTCTTCTCCCTGTTTTTATTTAAGAACCTTTCAGACAATGGGGGTTGGATTTTATTGGAGAAATCAATCCACCATCTAGTGGGCAATTTAAGTGGATCCTTACTGCTACAGGTTATTTTACAAAGTGGGTGGAGGCAATCCCTACCATAAAGGCAAATGATTTGGTTGTTATGAAGTTTCTAGAAGAAAATATCTTTAGCAGATTTGGATGTCTAGTAAAGATTGTGATAGATAATGCACAGGTTTTCAACTCAATCAGGTTAATTAATTTCTGTCAGACTTACAATGTGATATTGTCTCATTCTACAACTTATCATCCACAAGGGAATGTATTGGCAAAATCTTCTAACAAAACATCGGTAAGAATTCTGAAGAAGACAATAAATGAAAACCAAAAAGACTGGGACTCAAAGCTAATTTTTGCGCTATGGGCAACGAGGATGACCACTAGGAGGTCCACTGGAAAGTCTCCTTATGAGCTTGTATATGGGACTCAAGCATTGTTTCCCACCCAGTTGGTGAAACCTGTGATTTCCTTCCTTCAAGATGCTCAAGCAGAACCTAATGCCATGATTAGGAGAATGAATAATGTAATGGAGCTAAGTGAAAACATAGATAAAGTTCGGGAGAATTTGCTTGCTTATCAGCAGAAAATGAAGACCATATTTGACAGGAAAGCAAAGGAGATCATGTTTCAGAAGGAAGACCTGGTATTGAGGTGGGATACCCGAAAAGAAGACAAAGGGAAACACGGCAAATTTGATCCCTTGTGGTATGGTCCGTTCAAAATCAATGAAGTCAGGATGAATAACACTTTCATGCTGGAAAATCTTGAAGGAGAAGTACTAGATATGCCTTTGAATGGGAAATATCTAAAGCATTATTTCCGGCACTAAGGGACTGTTTCACCATCATTGTATATATCCAGTGTGATCACTGTACATTTTCCATCAAGCAATTTTTGACTCCATGCCCGAAGTGAAGGCACTAATCTGCAGGTTCTTAGTGTTTCGTGGCAAAAACACTATCCCAAGGTTCTTTAATTTTATTTTGAAAGTAAAAAATACAAAAAATCTGAAATTCTCAAAAAGCATATGTTATGGTATAATGTTTTTATACTATAAAACAGAAAAAGAAAAAAGAAATGTTTTTCCAAAAAGTGTATCATTAAGTTTTATTTGGATGTATGTTATAAGTCTCATGTTTAAGCCGCGAGCAAGTTTCCAAGTGGAAACAACACGCCTTGAAGATTAAAATCTGAAGATGAATTGCGGAGGTGCGAAAAGCTCAAGAGTTAATGAATCATGAACCCCCGCAGTTGACTCATTTGACCACGGGTAAATGATGATCGATGGTGTGGATGCTTTGCGGGGGGGGGGTCCGTTTGAAGTCTGTCGCCATACTCCAAGAACCCCCGCGATGACATCATGAGGTGACATGGAAGACAGCTGTAATTCATAACAACAGCTTTTACACGTCATCCCAGGCATTTAATTCGAGGTTTGTGTAGCTGTTAAATGGTTCTTTATCCCGTTTTGAAAACTATTTGCGTTCTGTTTCCTTTTGAGAAGTGTCATCGCCACTTTCCCGTGTTCTACTACTCCTGTTGTCTGATCATTCATGGCCAAACGAATTATCCACATTCCACTCATGGACAGTGAAAAAGATATTCAAGATGCAGTGTCTTCTGTAAACCATCCCTTATTGTATCATTAAGTGACCCTAAATGCTGAGAAATCCCCAGTATTTTCCGCCATGAAAAATTCCAGTGTCTTGTCTGCCTGTATTCCAAAAGCCCACTTCTTTCCCGAGTTTATCTCATGGCTGGTCTCTTCAATGTACCCTAGTAAGTGTTTCATAATGAACTCGCAGGGAGAGAACGTTCTGCAGGTATCGACGCAATTAATTCGCCAAGCATTGTGCTTTCTCGAAAATGAGTCACCACTGCAATTCTCCGAGGATTCATTGGCTTGTTATTCTGAGGACCTTTCAAATGAAGAATTTAGTCAATGTATGTCGTACTTGAGATCAAATTCAGAGAAAGCTCGACTAGAAGGAGAAGAACTTAGTTTGGAAGTGTTCGATGTTGAGTATAGACCAATTCTAAGTTGCATTACAGATATTTTGGGTAAAGACAATGTCCATACAGTTGATAAATCAGTCTTGGGAATGTTCGCGCTGATGATGAAACCAACGTTTGTTCTCGACATTCCATCCTTTTGGCAGGAGATTGTAAATTCTCAGTTGATGGCCTTTCCTCTTACATGTTTCTTTAAATTCCCGTCATTTATTGTTTACTTATTTTTATATCAGAATGTCGAAGAATTCATGAGCTTGGGATTGAATACAGTTGATGTCAATAAGCAAAAGCAATCAATTTTATTCTGGACTGACATGACTAGAAAATAAGGAAATGAAGCAGGGCTATTTGAGTTTGCTACTCATTATATGTCTATTGCTTATAAAATTTTGAATGGAGTTCCTCCTCCATGTTTTCTACCAAAAGCTCGGGAGTTTCTACAGCTAGGACCTAGTTTCAAATTCGGAGATTGGTTTGTGTTTTAAGAGTATTCAGAGATAAGATTGTATGGAGCTAGTATTGAGCCTTATAGGCTCCCGAATTTTGTACCTATGCGGCTTTTCACCTTGGAATTCATAATACAGAGCCTTAATGTGGATCAGGTGCACTTTCTTCCCATGAAGAAAGGTCTAATGTATAAATTTCCCATGAGTATAGGACCTTTTGTGGTGAATACAAGGCAAGATTTTGATGAAGTTTCCAAAATGTTGGAAGAGACACATTTGCTACTAGGAGAAAAATGGTCATATGATCCGCATGGGGTGATTTCCCAGAGAAGAATTGAGAATGGATATTCTAAGTTTTCTCACGTAAGCAGACCTAATCAGGAGAAGCTCGCAAACTGAGGCGAATTAGATACATCAAAAACAAACATTCAAACACCTGTTATAACTGAAAGGGAAAATAAAAGAGGTAGGGATGATGTTGTTGAAGTAGATGATAAAGAGCCAAGGGAGGAAAAGATAACTAAATTAGCTGAAGATAATTCTTCAAACTCACTTGGTTTTACCTTTCATATCAATGAAGAACAAAGCGTCCCCTCTTCTCCTAGAGGCCATGAGCTTTACTTAGTGTTACACTAAAATATGTCATCCTGACATTTTACTATGAGTATGAGCTCATTATTACTCATACTTCCTCCTTTTGCAAGTCTAACATATCTGCTCCTCATGTCAAGCTTTCAAAATCAGAGAAAAGTTCCTAAAAATCCCCTAAACATTGGTATCGCACTTTCTCTATTAATTCCCTGCGGTCCCACACCTAAAGTTCAGCCCTCCTGTGGAACCATACAACATGTTCTTTGTGTTATGGGTGCAGACCTCTGTAAAACTCAAAAAGGCGAGAAAGTAAAAATAAAAAGTTGATTTCAAATGAATTCTAGAAGATTCTAGATGGGAATTTTCGGGAATGGATACGCTTTGAGAAGGTTCATGCATCCCTCACTTGATGGAGCTAACCCCTTGATGTAAGAAGCTAATCCCTTTGAAGGAGGATTCTATCCCTTCATATTTGGAACAGAAAACCTCCTCTTTTCCACTATAAAAAGAGGCCTTGGGTAGCCTCAAGGGGAGTTCAAGTTTTGAGATATTTGAAGTTAAATGTTGTTGAGATTCAGACTTAGTTAACTAAGACTTTCTGTGAGGTTAAATCACTCATCTCTATCCGTCTTGGTTCAAAGAGTGCAATGCTTGTCAAAGTAGAAGAGATTCCTGCTTCGGACCCCAAGAGGACCTGCACGACATCAAGGCATAGGTTGTAAAGGTTTTCTTTTATTTGAAGTTAATACAAATATACTCATTTCTCTCATTAAACTGTCTATTCATGGTTTATTTCATAAATTCCTTGATCATTATGATGAGTATGGTTTATAATAATGTCTATACAGGTGCTGTGTAATCTTTTTGCTTGTTTGTGACTGCAGATTCACGAGGAACGTTCTTTCAGTGCACGAGAAGGACTTCAACGAGATCAAGCAAGCGTTGGACATAAGGTAGGCCTTACACCTATATAGTGTTTTTATGAATCTTATATGCTTAGAGAGAGATTAGTATAATTGGCTGTTTGTTGCTAGTTACTTTTAGTACTAGAGAGATCGGTCTTGTCCGCAAGACGGATTAATCTACACAACACTCAGAGAAGATGCCATCAGTTAAACAAATATTTACATAGATTGAAGAAATAAATTAGAGAATAAAAGCTAATGTAGAGGCTCAGGCAGAGCATCATATAGTTGTTGATCAGACTAGGTTGTTGACTGTAATAGACTTTGAAAAGGATCAATTCAGAATGGCCCTAACACATCCAACAGGGATGTCCCTTGGATCTTCAAGCAGTTTCAATGAGGTAAATATAACTATGGATGTTAAGAAGATCCCACTGTGGGATAAGATGAACCTTCATATGTACACTGGACAATTAATTGTTAATGATTTAACCAAGACCAATGCCACATCGGTTAAAGCTGAAAACATGCTTGCAAAAGTGATCAAAAAGTTCAAGATGGAGAAGGCCAATTCAAGGGCCTTATCAGTTCAAAATGAAGAGTTAAAAAATATTATCATGAAGATTGGTGTGGATCCGAATTACAAGGCTGCAGTGCAGAAGCTCATGAAGAGTGTAGAAATAGAGATATCCACCCTAAGAAGAAAGCTGAATTTACCTGCTGCAGAACATTCAATGGCTGCAGAAGTAGTAGAGGTAGAAAAAGAGAAAGAAGAATTGTGTCAGCAATTGTTGCGGAAGGAGGAAGAATTGAGTAAAGTGAAGCAGACTGCTATTTCGTTACAAAACCATATTGAAAATCACACTTGTACTTTTGTTTTCCCTACAGGTGATGCATATCCTCAAGCACAAATTATGCAGCTCAGTACAGAATTGAAGATGGCAGAACGAGATCGAAAGCAGGCTCAATCAGAGCTAGAAACAGCCACCAAGATCATGCGGGCACTAGAAGATAAAGCGGATGAGAATAAGCTGAAATTACAGAAGGCTGAGGATGAAATTAAAGATCTCAAGGAGAAGTTAAAAGGTAATATCTCACTCATAAAAGCAAAAAATATCATTTGGAGTGAAATTATTTCAGAAATGAAGTCAAACTGGAATTCCCTGAATATAGTTGCTAAAGAGAAAGGCCTCATCTTAGAACATGAAGAGGAGATATTATCTGAAAAACAGACAGCCATGAAAAGAGAAAATTGGGCTAGGAAGTTTATAAATTTTATCAATTCCAAATCAGACGAAGAATTAGAAGATATTGGAATACAAGACAGATATTTTTATGCTGAGGAAGTTAATAAGATGATAATTAAGAATGATCTTCGGAAGGTTGCAGAGAAAAGGTTACTGGGAATCAAGGAGACAGTAAAGAAGTTTGATATATCATTTGACAAATTGACTAGAACAGGTTTACGTTCATGCTGGACTGAGAAAGGAAACATCATGTCGTGGAAGTTTTATGAAGATCAATTAACATTAGCAAAAAGTAAGGCAGATAATAGGCATGAAAAGACACAGATCTTAAAAGGAGAAACTCTGTTTAACTTCTTGCATAGGCACTTCAATTTGCTATGGATGGTGAAGACTCTCTTTATAGGAAAGAAATCCTGTACACACAAATGGAAATTGTGGCATCTTAAGAGAATACTGGGTACTGTACTCCTCAACAACTCAAAATGAGTTGTGGAAGAAGTGCAAGAAATTTTCAATGGAATCAACAAAAGAGGTCTCAACGACTCAACCAAAAGTAGTCGTTGATTCAACAACCACTTCAGGAGCAGCTGTTCTCATAGATTAGAAGTTTTCAAAATTCTCATTATATTATTTCTCAAAATCATGTAAATTTAATAGAACCTTTTTTGAGGCATGTGCCTCTGTAACAGTCAGTAGTTTAAGTAGTTAGAATTAGTTAGGGCAGTTAGAATCGGTTTCATTACTGGAAATTGTCTTGTGATACTGTATTTAAAGAAAATTTCAAGAAAGATGAGGGTTCCGATTTTTTGAACCTAAAAGCAAAATTTTGTACTGAATAATTGCAAATCAATAAAAGAAGTATGCAAGTTTCCATCTTTCTGTTTATGTTGAAAGTTTATCCAGTTTACATAATGTTTTCATGTCTGTAAATAAAATAGAGTAATTTGAGCAGCAGGTCTCTTTATACATGTGTATTTAAGAGTTAAATACACCTTAATGTGCGCTCCTCTATTTTAACTTCATCTTTACATAATTCTTCTGGGTTTTAAAATGGTAGATTCTATTTTAAACAGCATATCAATTTGAAATCTTCTTCTCATTTTCTTCCATTCATCCATTTCAGTATAAGTGGAATATGGCATTGCAGAAACATGCATGGGTTTGATGTTTGAAAGTTACAGAATCAATGTGTAAGGGTTTTTAATACAGAGACAAAATATAATCACTTGTGACACAAATAGATAATGTCTTAAGCACAATCCTTTTCACAACTAAGGAATTGTCACTTAAGGTACAACACACCCTATTCCATGTTTGCCTTGGAGGTTTTGTAGATTTTCCCTCAGCAATGAAAATCCATTTTGACTACCATTGGAGGGGTGGATTCTTGGAATTTAGTCTGATCACTTTTGATGTTGATGCTATTTGCCATCGACTCTCCCACCAGGTTTCCTTCCAGTTCTCGGTGCAATTTTTTTCTCATGATGTATATTGCACTTTGGTGGATGAAGGGTCTTCTACTTGGTTATATTAGCATCATGCTGGAAATATCTTAGGTCTCCAAAAATCTCGAAGTATAGTACCACCCTAAAAGCCTTTGAAAAACACCATTTTGTACCTCAGGGGGTTCTTCCAAAGTTTTCCATTGAGCTAGGGGAAAAAACTACTTATGTCGATGTTGAAGTTGTAGATTCTCCCTTATATTATAATTTTCTCCTTGGTCGTAGCTAGTTTTATTCCATGTGTTCTATTGTGTATTCCATGTTTTGTGTGCTTCACTTTCCTCATGAAGGCATGATTTTCATGATAGATCAACTTGATTATTGTATACCATCGACCAAGCCTACCGCTATAGGTAATACTATACCATTCATTAGAGATAACCTTGGTAACTATGAGAGTGTCAGGGCATGATTTTGTTGGGTGTGGAGCCTGATTATCTTGTTTATTTTATATCACAGCGTTGGACCCTTGTAACCCCGTAATTAAATGCTGCCTGGGGGGTCCAGGGGGGGGAAGCTATGACTTTATGGAGCCCCCCCCTGGCAGGGGGTTTTGGGGGAAATGCCCCCGAAGCTAAAAACATATGTAAAATTGCCTTGTAAAAGTATAGTAATTTCTAGTCAATCTGGGCCATTCATTAGGCGGATGATCTGACGATAGAAGTTATGTTTAGTTTAGGGTTTTTTTCCTTGGAAGGCAACCCCTCGCTTGTATGAGGGCATTGTATTGTGGCTATATATTGTATGTGTATTCTCAGAGTGAGAAACAGATGGAGAGTTTGTGAGAGAGAATAGAGGATATTACAGTGGATCTGTTGTAGGTTGTGTCTCTTCATTTTTCTAGATAATAGAAAGGAAGGACTGGCTGTTTGGGGTGGACGTAGCCCAAAATAGGTGAATCACGTATATCTGCGTCTCTCTAGTTTTATGTGTTTTTGTGCATGTGTTTTCCGTATATTTTATTTGTCACATTGGTCTGTAATATACAATTTTCTAACAACTAGTATCAGAGCCGAAGGTCTATTTGGATGATAAACTCGCAAGAAATAAGTGTTCTTGGTTTGAGTGGGAGAAATGGTGGAAGATGGTAAGTTTAGGGTCGAGAAATTTAACAGCCAAAACTTCTCGTTGTGGAAGATGCAGATGGAATATTATATGTATCAAAAAGATATGTACCTACCATTAAGCTGAAAAAAAAAGAAGCCGATGGCTATGACAGACGTAGAATGGGAGATTCTCAATAGAAAGGCACTCATAACAGTACAGTTGTGCCTCGCAGCGTCAGTAGCCTTCAATTTTTCAAAGGAAACAACAAAAAAGGGTTTGATTAAGGCATTGACGAAACTATATGAAAAACCCTCAGCCTTAAACAAGGTATTTCTTATGAAACATTTATTTAATATGAAGATGTCGAAAGGTGGATCTGTTGCAGACCATTTAAATGATTTTAATACAG
Source organism: Pinus albicaulis (assembly GCA_034641835.2). Taxonomy (NCBI): domain Eukaryota; kingdom Viridiplantae; phylum Streptophyta; class Pinopsida; order Pinales; family Pinaceae; genus Pinus; species Pinus albicaulis. The sequence continues at coordinate 15,421 of JAXQQM020064149.1, forward strand.
TTACCATTCAGTTAAGTTCTGTAGGGGTAAACTTTGATGATGAAGTTAGGGCTCTTTTATTTCTGTGCTCATTTCCAGAAAGCTGGAATGGTTTGGTTATGGCCATTAGTAACTTTTTCTCCGGATCTAGTACTATAAAGTTTGATGATGTTTTCGGTGCTATCCTTAGCATGGAAATGTGACAAAAAAGCTCCGGTGAGACATTGGGTAATGCTTTGAGTGCAGAGTCTAGGGGAAGAAAAATGGAAAGAGGAAAGACCTCAGGATATTGCCGTAAATCAAGGAAAGACGGATCCAAGTCTAGATCGGGCATAATGTCCTGGAAATGTGAAAAGAAAGGACACCTGAAGAAATATTGTAGATCTCGGAAGGGAAAAGAAGGAGACGCACAATAAGAAAACAATCATGAAGAAAATGTGACAGGAGATGTGTTACAAGATGCTTTGATTATTTCTTTTGAAAATGTTACTGATTCCTGGGTGGTAGATTCAGGGACCTCATTCCATGCCACACCTGATAGGAAATATTTTCATGACTATGTTCAAGGAGATTTTGGACAAGTTCGTTTGGGTGATGATAAACCCTATAAAATTGTTGGAATGGGTAAATTTCTTGTAAAACAACAGAATGGAAACCAGTGGCTATTAAAGGAGGTAAGGCATGTTCCAGGTCTGAAGAAAAATCTTATTTCAATAGGGAAATTAGGCGATGAAGGTTGTGTGACAACTTTCACAGATAAAACTTGGAAGGTCACCAAAGGAGCCCTGGTAATAGAAAAAGGCGAAAATGTTGGTATATTGTATTTATGCAATGGTATTTCTAACTCTGTTAATGCTTTAAGTTCCAAAGGAGCAAATGCAACATTATGGCATCATAGGTTCAGACACATGAGTGAGAAGGGGATGAAGATTCTTCACTCAAGAAATTTGTTGTCGGGTTTGAAGAATGTTGATTTGGATTTCTGTGAGAATTGTATTTATGGGAGATAGAAGAGAGTCAGATTTCTCAGAGTTGGGAAAGAAAAGAAGAGCAAAAAATTAGAGCTTGTGCATACAGATGTATGGGGACCTGCTCAGGTATCATCTCTGGGTGGCTCTCGTTATTATGTTACTTTTATTGATGATGCAACTAGAAAAACTTGGATTTATTGTACTTAGAATAAATATGATGTATTTGATACTTTCAAGAAATGGAAAGCTTTAGTTGAGATTGAGACAGGAAAGAAGTTGAAGTGTCTCAGATTAGAAAATGGAGGTGAATATTGCAGTAAAGAGTTTATGTAATATCCCCAAAAGGGAGAATGCAACAACACTTCACACAATATAAGAACTTGCAGCAAGATAAACAATAAATATAATCACAAATCAGAATATGTAGAAGGAGCTGAGCCATTTTATTATATTGGAGATGATTCAGTTACACAAGTACAAGAGATAGGTAGATCTAGCCGAGAAAATGAGCTAGGATCACCCTGAAAACATGTGTGAAGCAGGTACAACGTAAATATTGAGGCTCTGCAGAAAATACTGTGTTGTCTCTTCAGTAGAATATAAACATATGGTTGCAAGCAAAAAAGAGAAATGCAGATCTACTAAAAACTAGAGCTCTGATGATGCCAAGATTCAAGATCTGGCCAATGTGATGGATTCCCAAGATAACCTAGAAAGGATTTTCCAGATCTACAACTTTGGAAAATCACCTCCCTAGGATTTGATCCTTGAACTGCTGGGAAATACAAATATAAAGCTAGATCTGAAGAATATATGGCTGAAATATGTGCTCATATCAGATCTATTCTCGAAGAGCTGATCCCTTCCTCATATTTATGAGCTAGAAGCTCTAGATCTAGCTTCTCAATCCTCCAAAAGATGATTGCAGCTGTTGCAACACAAATGCCTCTGAAAAATGCACTGTGAGGGAAAGAGAGGTCTTCTGCCTACTGAAATATGCTGCAATAAACTACAGGCTGATGGTGAGAGTGATGGAAATGTGAGGGGATGATCCCTCATAGGATTGCTAGCTGAAATACTAGCAACTTCCTTCCTCCTTTTAGATTTGCAATATGGACAACGTTATTATTGAGAAGAATATTGTTGCTAGGAGGTAAATAAATTTTGGCCTGATGCCAGATCTGCAATGTGGCTCTGGGAGTGTTGAAATATAAGCCCAAGTGATGGTAATAATCCCTCACCTTGTTCTCTAGCTGAAGTACTGAAGACAACTTCCACCAAACTGATCTTCAGAAAATTGCAGTTTTCTAAATATGAATGTTCTGCAGAAAGTAGAAAAAGGAAATGGCACTTAAATCCTGATGTATAATGAAGTACAAACCTCTTCCTTAGAGATCACTCAAAGAAAGAGGAGGGATTCCCGCCCGGGAACACCCTGTGCTAAACAACACCTACAATCTCTGCTAAACAGCCCAAGAATGCAGTGGAATATCACTTGACAATTCCAGATCTAAAAGATCATACATCAAGTAATCCAGGATGCATTTCACCTTTGCCTTCATCTCCTTTATAATGATTGAGCCATCCCAATCCTTGACCCTAATCTCAACTGCGTAGTCTCATGTGGACAAAATCCTCCAAGTGGGACTGCGCTGTTTGACCAAATCAACCAAACAATCTAGGTGCAATGTACACCTCTTCCATCATGTGTGCTTCATTTGCACATGATCCTCCACCACTTGATCATTAATGCTTAATGACCCTTTGTTTGACATCTTCAAGATCTAAGTTGACTGAATCAACCCTCCATGATCTCTCTCATTAAATGAGACATGATCTCCAATCTCATTCACATTAGTAGTTGCTCAACTACCTCTTTTTGCAGATCTAGTCTAAATTAATCCACATTCACACACACAAAGTGGATATTTATCTACTTAGGACTAGTCTTCCACTATTTACTTAATTCATTAAGAAAATCAAGGACTCTAATATTCCAAATATGATGTGAAAATTTGGGAATATTACAGTCCCCCCCCAAAAAAAATGTTTCTTGTCCTCAAGCAACTCCAAAAGTAGATGAAAATCCATCTATTCCCCTCCAAATGGCATCCACATAAGGAAGGATTCCTCCATTTGCTGCAATAGGTTATGCATGTTTGGTTCCAAAGTGTCTTTTAAAAACATAAGGAATCACCTCCAACTGTTTGGTTAGATGCCCTCCTTCCATCATAAAGTATCAAGTGACAACCATATGATGTCCAACATCATCAAAAATACATGAGAGACATAAAATAAATTAGCTCTTTCCACAAAGGAAAAGCTTCATCATACAATACATTCCTTCATCCCATGTTTCATGAACTAGATTGAGAATTAATATGCTCCCATACTTAGCCTTGTTGGATCCAAACTCCATCATTTCAAAGTTATGCAAAAGAAGAAGGGAAGAAGTAATATGGGTAGACAAAGATTTCAAACCATATTCTCCTAACAATAACCACCGGAGTAAGGCCCTTTGCTGCCATCCTCCATCTCCTCCATGTAATATGATCAAGCCAAACTCCCCCATAAGCAACCAAAGCAACAAGAGATCTTGCTACTTTCTCTTCCCCTCAAGTGCATCATGAAGCATAAGCATACTAATGGACATATAAGATGTCACATCAGCCAAATACAAAGAAACATCATCAATGCACATCATGAGATCATTATGCCAAATTTTAAACAATACAAAACACATAGACATAGGAGATGTCATGTGGTGGCCAAAATCTCTCAAGTGAAACCAAAATGAACATGCATTCTTTTGTTGCATACTATCATTGATACACAAGGCATGAATCACAAAATCATGAACTATTGGGTGGTATCCATATTCACCCAAGAGAAGCCAGCGCAACCATGCCTCCTCCCTCATCTCATATGTGTTTTTCAAGGCATGGATCAGAAAAATAGGTGCCTTTGGAGAATGAAATAAATCTCCCAATGGCAACCAGCATAACCAAGCATGCTGGCCCATACAAATCTGCAAGTGGTTTTACAACCCCTTGCTTATCATCCTCACCCATTCACTCCCATGTGGATGATGAATGAGGTACTGCATAATCATGGCATCCTCCACTTGTAGAATGTCATCCTTCCCAAACTTTTGAAGAACTATGCATTCCCTGAAATGTTGAAATGCATCTCTAATGAGATCTCTTAATGAGATTCTCTCTCCATCAAAGGCCCTCCAAAACCAAAGAAGTTTTGGATTTACTGCAAGTAGAATTTTCTCTTTGAGCAGTGAGAGGCTCATTGAGAAAGGGTCATATATAAGGGAGAAAAGGTTTCTCATTTCAAGATGTCTACCATTTGTCATCTTTGCTTCCATTGCTTAATGAGTGAAGCTACCTCTAGAATTCTCCAAGAATGTTGAAGCCCTTTCTTTATCACAGCTACTAAGTGACAGCACTGTAGATCTGCAGGGTGATACATGCACTATCTCAAAGCAAGTTGCAATGCTAATTTCAGAATCAGTCATGGTACATAGGAAAATGCTAATCCCATTTTCTGAACTTTTAAATCTCAACTAAAAGGGTTGAATGTAGCTCAACAATGATGAACATGGATAGTTTTTAGTCTCCTCCTTGATTAGATCAAGGTTCCTCTATGCTGTGATATGTCTCTGCTTCAAATAAACATTTTTTTCTAACCCTTGGATATGCATTGATCTTGAAACCATATGTGCTGAAATTTTATGCATACCTTGGATCAACTGATATGTGGGAACCTCTTGACAGAACATAAGAGTTCCTCCAACCGGGACAATACTGTCTCCAACTGCTGGTACGAGTGATAGCCTCTCTTCTCCAAGTTTTCTAGTGTTGGTATCTTTCTCCTCCTCCTCATGCATCTCCTAATCCATGCATGGGACTCCATATGTCAAGGGCTCAAGACTACCTTGCAAAGATGCAAGTGTCTCTTCTCTAGATACAAGTACCTCTGCAACAGGTGGTGAAAGTAGTGATGTCTTGTCCAAAGTGAAAAGATTGACATCCTCCTTGGTTTCCTTGGGAGATGCCCCTTTGTAACACAACTCTGTCTTCTCCACATCAAACTTCTTCCTCAACTTGTGAAAGAAATTTGAATACTTAGTCACCTTTGCATGCTCTAGGTGCCCAAACCACCAATATTCTTCTTCATCTAAGAGATGAAGTGCTGCAATTTGAACAACCTCCTCTTCAGCCACAGGATGTAGCTTGAAAAATGCATCTAACTCCCTCCTCCAAGCCTTGACATTTCTTGAGGAAGATCCATCAAATTTAGGCAAATAGAATCTATTATTCCTCTTTCTTCTCTAATGTGGAAGAACTGTTGGAGGGTTAGCTTCTCCTTGAAATCTCTAGACTATGCTTTGTACTCTTCAAGATTTAGACTAAGAGTCTCATGAGTCTCAGGTTCATGCCTTTCTTCACTTCTATACCTCTCACCTTCTTTAAATAAATTGGGCATAGTGGATCTATGAGGAGATATAGGATTCTTTGGTCTTCTTTGCTGCTGATAGGAAGCTCTTTCCTCATCAGATCTTCTTCTTGGACCTTCTCTCTGTTCTTCCTCCTTCATTTGATTGACCTCCTTGGAGAGATCTTGCATGGATTTGAAGAAATGAGTGACAGATCTCACATCCTCCATGATAAATCTCATCTATCTATTCTTCTTTCAATGTAAAAAGATGAAGTGTCCACAAGTTGAGCCAAAGATCATGCTCTGATACCATTGTAATATCCCCAAAAGGGAGAATACAACAATACTTCACACAATATAAGAACTTGCAGAAAGATAAACAATAAATCTAAGTACAAATCAGAATATGCAGAAAGAGCTAAGCCATTTTATTATATTGGAGATGATTCAGTTACACAAGTACAAGAAATAGGTAGATCTAGCCAAGAAAATGAGATAGAATCACCCTAAAAACATGTGTGAAGCAGGTACAGCGTAACTGTTGAGGCTCTGCAGTAAATATTGCGTTGTCTCTTCAGTAGAATATAAACATATGGTTGTAGGATGAAAAGAGAAATGTATATCTACTCAAAACTGGAGCTATGATGATGCCAAGATTCAAGATTTGGCCAATGTGATGGATTCCCAAGTTAATCCAGAAAGGATTTTCTAGATCTGCAACTTTGGAAAATCACCTCCCTAGGATTTGATCCTTGATCTGCTAGGAAATACAGATTTGGAGCTAGATTTGAAGAATAGATGGCTGAAATATGTGCTCAGATCAAATCTATGCTTGAAGGGCTAATCCCTTCCTCAGATCTATGAGCTAGAAGCTCTAGATCTAGCTTCTAAATCCTCCAAAAGATGATTGCAGCTGCTGCAACACAACTGCCTCTGAAAACTACGCTGTGAGGGAAAGATAGGTCTTCTACCTGCTGAAATATGCTGCAATAAAATTTAGGCTGATGGTGAGACTGATGGAAATGTGAGGGGATGATCCCTCACAGGATTGCTAGCTGAAATACTAGCAACTTCCTTCCTCCTTTTAGATCTGCAATATGGACAACGTTATTCTTGAGAAGAATACTGCTGCTAGGAGGTCAATAAATTTTGGCCTGATGCCAGATCTGCAATGTGGCTCTGGGAGTGCTAAAATATAAGCCCAAGTGATGGGAATAATCCCTCACCTTATTCTCCAGCTGAAGTACTAAAGACAACTTCCACCTTCCAAACTGATCTTTAAAAAATTGTAGTTTTCTGAATATGAATGTTCTACAGAAAGTAGAAAAAGGAAATGGAACTTAAAGCCTGATGTATAATGAAGTAAAAACCTCTTCCTTAGAGATCACTCAAAGAAAGAGGAGGGATTCCCGCCTGGGAACACCCTGTGCTAAACAACACCTGTAATCTCTGCTAAACAGCCCAAGAATGCAGTGGAATGTCACTTGAAAATTCCAGATCTAAAAGATCATACGTCAAATAATCCAAGATGCCTTTCACAATTTCCTTCATCTCCTTTATAATGATTGAGCCATCCCAAGCCTTGACCCTAATCTCAATTGCGCAGTCTCATGTGGACAAGATCCTCCAAGTGGGACTACGTTGTTTTACCAAATCAACCAAACAGTCTAGGTGAAATGTACACCTCTTCCATCATGTGTGCTTCATTTGCACATGATCCTCCACCACTTGATCATTAATGCTCAATGACCCTTTGTTTGAAATCTTCAAGATCTTAGTTGACTGAATCAACCCTCCATGATCTCTCTCATTAAATGAGACATGATCTCCAATCTCAAACACATTAGTAGTTTCTCAACTACCTTTTTTGCAGATCTAGTCTAAATTAATCCACATTCACACACACAAAGTGGATATTTATTCTTATTGAGGATTTTGGGTCCCTCCACCCTTTTATTTACTTAATTCATTAAGAAAATCAAGGACTCTAATATTCCAAATATGATGTGAAAATTTGGGAATATTACAGTTTGATAGGTACTGTTTAGAGCATGGAGTTCACAGAGAGAAGACAATTCCAAGAACACCATAAGGAAATGGTGTGTCAGAAAGGATGAACATAACAATCATGGAGTGTGCAAGGTGCATGATATTGCATGCAGGATTGCCTTTACAATTTTGGGCAAATGCTATAGATATTGATGTTTATCTAATAAAAAGAGGGCCTTCAAGTTCCTTCAATTGTGGTATTCCAGAGGAAGCATGGATAGGTAAAAACCTAAACTACTCCTTTTTAAAGCCTTATGGCTGTGAGGCCTTTGTCCATATTAATAAAGAAAATAGAACAAAGCTTGAGGCAAAATCAAAGAAATGTACCTTTATTGGATATGGTGTTAATGATTTTGGTTATCGCTTATATGATTATGAAAATCACAAAATCAATAGGAGTAGAGATGTAATACTCAATGAAAAGGTCTTGTATAAGAATTAGTTGCAGGAAAAGAAACAGGAAAAAGAAAACAAATAATACACAGTTCTTGATGAGATCACAGAAAAAAGTAAAGGTGCCTGAAAATAATAATAATCAACAGCCACAACAATAGCAACCACCACAACAGCAACAGGCACCTCAAAAACCTGAAAGTGGTGTCAGAAGATCTACCAGGATAAGTAGACCCCCTGAACGATACTCTCCTTCATTATATTATTTATTGTTAACTGATTCTGGTGAACTCGAATGTTATGAAGAAGCAATGCATGTTGAAACAAGGAAGAAGTGGGAGCTAGCTATGGAAGAAGAGATGGGCTCCTTAATCCATAACTAGACTTGGGACTTAGTCAGGTTGCCTGTAGGTAAAACAACATTGCAGAATAAACGGATTTACAGGCTGAAGGAAGAAGATGGAGGAAAATAGAGGTACAAAGCTAGACTTGTGGTGAAGGGGTTTGCACAGAAGAAAGGTATTGATTTTGATTAAATATTTTCTCCTGTTGTCAAGATGACTTCAATTAGAACTATTTTAAGTCTTGTAGCAGCAGAAGATTTACATCTTGAACAGTTAGATGTAAAGACAGAATTTCTCCATGGAGATTTGGAGGAAGAGATCTTTATGGAGCAACCAGAAGGATATGAGGTCAAAGGGAAAGAAAAATTAGTGTGCAGGTTAAAGAAGAGCTTGTATGGTTTAAAATAGGCTCTAGGACAGTTGTATCTAAAATTGTACAAGTTTATGTCTGAACAAGGTTATACTATATGTCACTCTGATCATTGTGTTTATCTGAAAAAAGCAAAATGATGAAAGCTATATTATATTGTTATTGTATGTAGATGACATGCTTGTTGGAGGGTCTAACATGCAAGAAATAAATGTGCTCAAAAAAAAATTATAAAATTCCTTTGCAATGAAGGATTTGGGAGCTGCAAAACAAATCCTTGGTATGAGAATAACTAGAGACAGGAAAAATCACAAATTAACACTATCTCAGAATGAGTACATACAAAAGGTGTTGAAAATATTTAATATGCATAATGCAAAACCATTTAGTACACCTTTTGCTAGCCATTTCAAACTTAGTAAGGAGATGTGCCCCAAGACCCAAGAAGAAATGGACTATATGTCTAAAGTTCCATATGCATCAGCAGTTGGAAGCTTAATGTATGCAATGGTATACACAAGGCCTGATATTGCACATGCAGTGGAAGTTGTTAGCAGGTACTTGAACAATCTAGGAAAAGAACATTGGCTGGCAGTAAAATGGATTCTCAGATATTTGAGAGGTACCACAAATCAAGCATTATGCTTTGGTGGTTCAAACATTGCTCTACAGGGATATGTTGATGCAGATATGGCAAGTGACAGAGATAACAGGAGGAGAACTACAAGATATGTATTTACTATAGGTGGAATAGCTATCAGTTGGGTTTCAAAAATCCAAAGTGTTGTTGCACTTTCAACAATAGAAGCAGAGTATGTTGCTGCTACAGAGGCTAGTAAAGAAATGATTTGGTTACAAAGGTTTATGGATGAATTGGGTAAGAAGCATGATATGGGTGCTTTATACAGTGATAGCCAAAGTGCCATTCATCTTTCAAAGAACTCAACATTTCATTCTAGGACTAAACACATACATCTCAAGTACCATTTCATACGGTCAGTATTGGAAGATGGACAATTGAAGCTGGAAAAGATACACACTAGCCAAAATCCTACAGATATTCTGACAAAAGTTGTAACCAGGGAGAAAATGAGATTATGCTCAGTTTCAATTGGTCTTCAAGGATGACGGTGAAGATGAGAAACAACCAGATCCAAAGAGGAGTCATTTTCTATAAAATGAAGCAGCGGTGGAGTTGCTACAATCAGTCTCCAAGTGGGAGATTTTTGGGTGTATAGCTTGATTATCTTGTTTATTTTGTATCATAGTGTTGGACCCCTGTACCTTAATGGGGTGGCAATGCTGCTCGTAATTAAATGCTACCTGGGGGGTCTGGGGGGGCTGCGATTTTATGGAGCCCCCCCTGGCGAGGGGTTTCGGGGTCCCTAAAGGGAAATATCAGCAATATAAATCATAATAATGTAAAAAATGGAAAATCTAATCATGAAATGAGGGAGATAAATATGCAGCCATCATTTTATTAATATATCAACAACAATATACAAAAATATCTTGAGGGACAACCCACTCAAGCAATAAGAACGATCCTCCAATGATCAGAACAATCAGCACATGAGTTGCTACAACGGTATAGAATGCTAGAGAGTAGTGACAACACTGTCTATATCAGTGTAGCTGTTGCTGTATACATTCACAAATGGAATATGGCTGATGGAAAGAAAATAAATGCCCAAGAAAGAAGATGTGGGCTCTAATACATGATTTCTAGCCAACCCAAAAAATATTGCTAGAAATACCAAGAAATATACAATGTGACAAATAACCCTGGGGTTGAGATGTCACTAAAAACTAGATATGAATACAATGAGGCTATGATAGATATGAAATTGTTATGTCCCCCTCCAATGGTATTTATAATTATAAGGCTGGTCCCTCTACTCATAAATAGACCCTCCTAATGAGCTCAATGAACCCTCCCAACAATTGCCTCCAAAAATAATGCAGTTCATAATTGTGACTGCGCTGTGAGGGATGGTAGATGGTTGGCCTAGTTCCAAAGATGTGAAAATATGCCCAGGATCCCTCCTTAATGATCCTCCAATGGATAGGCTACCTCTCCACTGAAAAACAAGCCCAGAAATAACTATATGTGATCCTCGTTTGCTGCACCCTGCAACACAACCAAGCTATAAATAGAAACTGCATTCTAGCTGAAGGAGATATCTTGGAAAAAATGCCAAAATGAGTAAATTCAGCTAAAATAACCTTTTCTTCCTTGAGGACGAGGTAGGGATTCCCGATCAGGAACACCCTTGTGCTAAACATCACAACAACCCTGCTAAACAGCAAAAAGGAAGAAAAGTCTAAACAGACCAATATCAATAATAATCTAAAACAAGAATAACAATGGATTCCATCCCATCCATATATAGCATGAGAGCCTCCTCACATTGGGTCCCATCCATACTTTCCACCAAGCTCATGCAAGTTGTCGTCAACTAAAACTGCGTTGTCTCATCATAAAGACCACTCCTCCATGACAGCATTGTTGATTTGATCAAAGTTGACTGAATCAACATGATCCAATCCCTGTTCACACCCAAAGGTGATTAATCCAACTGCTTATTCTTCCTCCTTTCACATTAGGAGTGCTATTATTCCTTCAAAAGGGGTTTTATGGGTCTCCCCATCCACTTAATCACCTACCTAGTGATAAAACCAACTATAATATTCCATTTAGATAAAGGCTAAATTTTTGGAATATTACAGCCCTCCCCTCAAAAATGTTGCTTGTCCTCAAGCAACTGTAAAGGTGGAGAAAAATTCCTCCCTTTCTCTTCTTGTGGCATCCTCATCAATAGCTTCCACCACAACTCAACATAATCTGCAATAAATCTGCCCCCCAATGGTTCCTCCCAAGTATGCAAAACGAAATGGTGTACATCATGAGAAAGTGGAAGGTGTAAGTGGAAACCTTCTTGTTTTCCAATGGCCTCCTCAAGGTAGGAGTTATGAAAAGCATAGGGGATCTCATTCCTAATGAGAAACTCCCAAACCCATGCTATCATCCAAATGAAATGAGCCATTCTAGGTAGCTCATCAAAATAATCCTTAACCCCCAGTTCATGCAATGTATTGGGGCTGTATGGAGAGATTAAATTCTTCCACCCAAGTTGTTTCTCTCTCCATTTATGGTATGTGTGGGGTTGCTGTTGATTTTGGGCTGAAATGTCATGGCTTCCAAGAATGGCCCAAGCTCCCCCACCAAACAAATTAGTCATGAAGTGCCTCCTCCAAAAACTCAAGTTCTCCAAATGGCTCCTCCCACATGAAGAAAAGAGATGTAGCATGGAAATCATGGTTTTCTCATTGTTTCTCCTAAAAAATGCAACATGTAAATTAGGGAGAATCATACCCCCAATGGGCACTTCAAAAACTCTTGTCCCACTCTCCAAACAAGGCATCCCATGAACATAGGAACATCAGCAATATATGGAAGCAAAAACCAATGAAAACAAGTTGCCATATGACAAGCGGAAAGTGGATCACAGTTCCACACATGGAACCAGCGCAGTGCATCCCTTGCATGCCTCAAATCAAAGAATAACAAGTGCTTTCCTAGCCACTTGTTTGCTGCCACAATTATCCTATAGGATAGGATCATGAAGGTAAAATGTGGTGTCAATGGTGCACACCAAGAATGATGTGGCTTCCCCCACAAACCACCAATAGGATAGCCAAACTCAATGCTACATTTGGCCTCAAGAACATCATAATATAATGTATAAGAAGGAATGGCCCTCCTTAATACAACAAGTTGCTCATATAAAGTAAAAAAGTGCAAATCATAATGCAAAATTGTACCATCTCTACTATGTAATTTTGTCATTGAGCTAAAATGGCTCATATGAAAGTTCTCCCTCACTCTCAATGAGTAGGGAAGTGGTTGTGCCAACCTCTCCATCAACATCCGAGCTATGCGTATCTCCATATGCTGAAATATATCATGCTGGATGCCCTCCCAAGTGAACTTCTCCATCAAAGAATGATATGCATCGAAGTGCATAGAAAGGAATTCCTCATGTGCTGCATGTAGAAAATTCTCCTTGAGCTCAGAATCTCTAGTCAAGAAGGTTCTACCATAAGAATATATGACAACATCATCCACCATATATCTATCATCTCCCTTCGGGTCATCAAGAATCATGTAGGCACCAAGATCCTTGGATAACTCTACCAAAAGTTGAGACCTCCAATATGGATCAATCCTCCCAAGAGACAATGCTGAAGATCTGCAATGTAAAGTTACCCACATGCTGCTGTGTTCTCCTTTGACATCTCTCATGCCAAATTCATCCTCCAAAATTCTGCCATGCCCATCATGTAGCTGCTCATGCTCAAACAGAAGTGGTGACTTTTGGAAGTTGGCCTCCAATGAGAAGCTACCATCCAAAAAGAACCTCCTGACCTTGGCCAATGTCAGCATGAGTGGCCTCCATCTACTCCAATGTATGGAGGATTCCTTCCTCAAAGGAAGTACCCTATTTTTCTCCAAATCCATGGATCAGCTCCCTTGCACCCTGAAGGTGCCTTCCTCCATCACTGCAGCAGCTTCTGTCAGCGTAGTATATGTAGTGAGAGTGGGTAATGCTGAAAATGGAAGAATGTCTCCCTCCTCCTTGAGTCTATCCCAAACTCTTTGCGTTGTACTAGGCTCCTCCACGGTCTTCACCTCTCCAGGATCTAAGAGTGGTGAACCAAATGGTAAGATGTCTTTCTCCAAATCTAGATCTGGTGGCCTCCCAGGTGGAATACCCCCATGTAGTGAGACATCAAAATCTGAAGTGGATTGCATATATGAGTGGACTAATTTGTCCCTCTCTTCACTATGCAATACAATCTCCTTATTTTGCGTAGAAACCTCTTGAAATAGATAAGGGTGAATGCTCATCATCCCTTGATGCTGATCCTTCCTTTCTTCTCCTTCCATTTCATAAGATTCACAATCCACAATAATTGATACATGCTGCTCCAAAATTTTGTTTTGGTTCCCACATGTTGTATCATTTGGAACTCCTTGCAAAGACACAAGGGCTCCTCCAATGGAAGAAATGGCTCCCTTCCCATATCCATGTGGTGATGGATTTCCTCCTAATGGTACAACGCTGATAGCTCTTCTCTGCTCATCCCCTTCATCAATATGTGAGAATGCCTCATCATCAATGGATGACCCTAGACCTTGGTCTTCTCTTGAAGGAGGAACCTCCATGTCTTCATCTATAGAATAGGGCTCTTCAAGAAGTGGGTATCTTGCCCTTGGCAAGGTATCATGCATGTTTTTATCACCTTCAACATAAATAAGGAGTGGAGTTGGTAGAATAGATCTCTACAACTCATGTAAAGGTTTTGAGTCTTTGGGTTCAACAAATGATGTTTTACAGTGTTTAATATCAAATATTCTCACCAATTTATTAGTGAACCCAACATAAGTGTTTACATTTGCATGATTAAATGAAGTAGAACTACAAAACAACAAATCATGGGCCATACCTTTGAGTTGCAACGCTGCTACTCTAATGGCCTCCTTTTCTGAAACTTGGTGTAGCTGAAAATAAGAATCTATCTCCTCCACCCAAGATTTGGCTGTGCACTTTGCTGATCCATCAAATTTAGATAGAAATATTCTACCTCTCTTGCTTCTATTATGGTGGTTGGATCTTCTGTCTTCCTTGAGTTGGAAAAACCATTGGAAGTCCAAGTGCCTTTTGAATCTCCATGATTGAGACTCATACTCTTGAAGATAGTCACTCAAGGTCTCCTCCCTTAGTGCATCTTCTTCCTTCATCCTTCTTGTAGTGAATGTGGGCAATAAAGTGTGTTGTGGATTTGCATGTGTGGCTAAATATCCACACCCATCATGTGAATACCTAGGGCTTGCTTCACTTTCAAACCCTCTTGAATTTTTTCTACATCTCTCCTCTTTCATCTCCTTGAGATCTTCTTTGATATTATTCACAGTTTGGAAAAGAATCTCGGAGGTCCTCTCTTCCTTCATTTCTCCAAATAATGGATTCATGCCTTTGTTTCTTCTATACAACTTCTCTTTTCTGTGAGAAGAAGCTTCTCCTCTTAATGACATAATGTCTTGAATGCACAGGCTGAGCCAAGATTATGCTTCAATACCACTGTAATATCCCTAAAGGGAAATAACAGCAATATAAATCATAATAATGTAAAACACAACAAATCTAGTCATGAAATGAGGGAGATCAATATGCAGTCATAATTTTATTAATATATCAGCAACAATATACAAAAATATCTTGAGGGACAAGCCACTCAAGCAATAAGAACAATCCTCCAATGATCAGAACAATCAGCACATGAGTTGCTGCAACTGTATAGAATACCGGAGAGCAGTGACAACGTTGTCTATATAAGTGTAGCTGCTGTTGTATACATACACAAATGGAATATGGCTGATGGAAAGAAAATAAATTCCCAGGAAAGAATATGTGGGCTCTAATACATGATTTCTAGCCAACCCGAAAAAGATTGCTAGAAATACCAAGAAATATACAATGTGACAAATAACCCTGGGGTTGAGATGTCATTGCAAACTGGATCTTAACACAATGAGGCGATGACATATCTGAAGTGAATATGTCCCCCTCCAATGGTATTTTTGATTAGAAGGCTGATCCCTCTACTCAGAAATAGACCCTCCTGAAGAGCTCAATGAACCCTCCCAGAAACTACCTCCAAAAATAACGTAGTTCAAAATTGTGACTGCACTGTGAGGGATGGTAGATGGGTGGCCTGATGCCAAAGATGTGAAAATATGCCTAAGAGCCCTCCTTGCTGATCCTCCAATGGATAGGCTACCTCTCCACTGAAAAACAAGCCCAGAAATAGCTCTATGTGATCCTCCTTTGTTGCACCCTGCAACACAACCCAGCTCTAAACAGAAACTACGTTGTCGCTGAAGGAGGTAGCTTGGAAAAAATGCTAGAATAAGGAAATTCAACTCAAATAACCTCTCCTTCCTTGAGGACGAGGTAGGGATTCCCGATCAGGAACACCCTTGTGCTAAATAGCACAACAACCCTGCTAAACAATAAAAAGGAAGCAAAGTCTAAATAGACCAATATCAATAATAATCTAAAACATGAATAACAATGGTTGCCATCCCCTCCATATATAGCATGAGAGCCTCCTCACATTGGGGACCATCCATACTTGCCACCAAGCTCATGCAAGTTGTCCTCAACTAAAACTATGTTGTCTCATCATAAAGACCACTCCTCCATGACAACGATGTTGATTTGGTCAAAGTTGACTGAATCAACATGATCTAATCCCTGTTCACACCCAAAGGTGCTTAATCCAGCTGCTTATCCTTCCTCCTTTCACATTAGGAGTGTTATTATTCCTTCAAAAGGGGTTTTATGGGTCTCCCCATCCACTTATTCACCTACCTAGTGATAAAACCAACTATAATATTCCATTTAGAAGAAGGCTAAATTTTTGGAATATTACATAGCGTCCCCGAAGCTAAAAAAAAATGTAAAATTGCCTTGTAAAAGTACAATAATTTCTAGTCAATCTGTGTTGTTCATTAGGTGAATGATCTGACAGTAGAAGCTATGTTTAGTTTAGGGTTTTTTTTCCCTAGAAGGCAACCCCTCGCTTGTATGAGGGCATTATATTGTGGCTATATATTGTATGTGTATTCTCAGAGCGAGAAACAAATAGGGAGACTATGAGAGAGAACAAAGGATATTACAGTGGATCTGTTGTAGGTTGTGTCTCTTCATTTTGTTGGATAATAGAAAGGAAGGACTAGCTGTTCGGGTGGACGTAGCCCAGACTGGGTGAACCACGTATATCTATGTCTCTCTAGTTTTATGTGTTTTTTTGCTTGTGTTTTCCATAATCTCAAGGGTTAGGCAAATCATGTTTGTCCTTCCACTGTCTCTAAGCAAAGTTTAGATAGGGTTTCCAGTACTACTCCATTTTTGAGAAATTTTTACTATTTTTGTAGAGAAAGAGATCTACTAAATCCTATCGGCTGAAGATTTTGGCTCTCTGCTGCCAGGAATAATTCCAGAAGAAATCTTGGCTTCCATATAAAATTTCCAAAAATGTATGGGATCGAATAAGGTATCCGTTTGTTGAGGAAAAATTGCAAATCGAGGATCCTTTCAGGTCATGGTGATTTCTTAATATATCTTCAGGTGAGGTGGGAATTTCATGTTTTCATGTCCATATGGTTTTGCATAAATTTCTCCCACCCTATATCCATCTCCACCATATTTTCGCCCCCAATACTTGATTAAAATTATAAGGCTCCCAAAGCACAATACCCCTTGCAAGTTTGGGTTTAGTGATTCTTTCCCAGGAGATGAGAGCCAATTTTTCCTCCTCTTGAGCCCCTTGCCACAAAACTTTTCTGAAGATATCTACCATACTGGCACAGGAATATTTGGGTGTAGCTAGACTAGAAAACTGATATATCGGCATGGATTGGAGCATGACCTTTGGAAGAACCACTCTACCAACAATATTCAAGACCCAAAAAGACTAGGATTGGAGGCAGGATGGGATACAGTCCAAGAGGTCCTTCTACCATGAAGTTCTGAGAGAATTAAGAACCAGGGACTGCTTAAATATTTGGATGGAAGGGATCCGATATGGAACCCTAAAATTTTGGCAAGAAAATATTGGGTGGGAGTTGAGGTGTTAAAGAAGAAGATATTAGATTTATCAATATTGATCAAGGTACCAGAGGCTTGCATAATTTTAGAAATACTTTATTTGATCACTCTGGCTTCTCAGAGGGAAATTTGGCAGAAAATCATGATATCATCAACAAATTGTTTATGTGTGAGAGGGAGGTTATTACCCCAAAGACGAACACCTCGAAGAGAGCCTGAATGGAAAACAGATTGGATATAACGACCCAGACCTTCTATAGCAAGGATAAAGAGGATGGGTGAGAGGGGATCCCCTTGCCTCATAACCCTGGAGGGATTAAAGGTTCGCGACGGGGATCCATTAATAAGGATTGAAAAGATAGGGGTTGAGATGAGGGAAGAAACCCAGGCTATCCACTGAGACTCAAAGCCAAAGGATTTTAGGACACTTAAAAGATAGGGCTATATGATATGGTCATAAGCTTTATAGAGATCCAATTTAATGAGCATACCTTTAGCTTTGATATGTTTAAGAGAATGAACCACTTCTTGTGAAGTGATTATCCCATCCAAGATCTGGTGCCCTTGAATGAAACTAGTTTGTTTTGGGGAAATCAAAGCTGCCAAGAAGGGTTACAATCTCTTAACCATGATCGTGGAAATGATTTTATAAATGACATTACATAGGTAAATCGATTGAAAACCTTGGGGTTCTTCAGATTAGCTGATTTAGGGATTAATGCAAGAAAGGTGGAATTAAGAGCCAGATTTACCTATTGTGAACACTAAGATTCCTCCACTACCTCAAGGATATCAGGTCTCATAAAATGTCAGGTCTCTTGAAAGAATTTTTTTTTCAATATGTTTGGTCTCGGCTCTTTATTTCAAGCCATCCCCTTAACTACTTCTTCGACTTCTTCCATGGTGATGGTCCTCACTAGTGCCATCTTTTGGTCTCTATTCACGAAATGATGAATATGCTTGGTGATGCACTTTATGGCTTCAAATATTTCATGATCAGGTTTAGATAGGAGGGTATGGAAATGATCTACCAAGAGATGCTCCATCTCCTCATGTTGGACCAGCTGATTCCCTATGCATCTTCATTAGGGGAATTTTGAGGTCTAAAATGAGCCCCCTAAGGAAATTATAAAATAATAGTGGAAATAATAAAATAATATTAGATTACATCATCAAATTTTAGAGGGAAAAAAGGAAAAAATATTTTTTCAACTCATATTTTTAAGTTATCCCCTTATGGGTTTAGTCAAATTTCAGGTGGAAACACTTGTTGGATGCATATATTTATTCCTAATCCAATGAGTACCCATGTTTCATACTTTCGATCGACTCTACTATACGAAAAATGAGAAATACATGAAAAACATTATTACAATCATGTTTTTTCATGTATTTCTCATTTTTCATGTAGTAAGGTCCATCAAAAGTATGCAACATGGGTACTCCTTGGATGAGGAATTACATTTTTCATCCAATGAGTATCCGCACTCTAAATTTGAGTAAAACCTTAGGGAGATAAGTTGAAAATACGAGTTGAAAAAGTAGTTTTATTATTTTATTATTTTTTAATATTTTTACTTTTTTACTCCAAAAAAGGTGAATCATACCCCATGGTTGACATCATAGTCTTTAATCCTATTGGTTCTTATAAAGTTTATTTTGGTTGTACATTTTCTTAAGTGGCCCATTTTAGATCTCAAAATTTCCCTAATGTCAGTGAGAATATTCTACTCTGCTGACAATGTTGGATCATGGGTTTATGGAAGAACCAGGTGTTTCTTTGTCCTTCTCGGAGCCATTGAATCTTAGATTTTCTTTTTTCCAGAGGATTTCCTCTTGCTTTCTTCATTCTTCAAATTGGGCCAGAGTATGACCCTCCTCTGTTGCAAGTGCTTTTTTTCTGCCTTCTATAATTAGTCGTTGTGGGATGCGGTACATGTGAGCCTGGAGTTAAAGTTCCTCCTCCATAATGTTCCCAAACTCCTTTTTATTCCATCATTTTATCTGATGTTTCATTTCTTTCAGTGTAAGTTGGAAAGTGCGCATATTATTTCTGCCTTGTACTGAGCATTATTTCCACCAGCTTTCAAGATTTCCTAGAAAGGAAGGGTCTGGAAGCCAGAAGGACTCAAATAGAAAGGGGAAATTTCTAAGAGCCAACTTAAGATCCATTTTTAATCAGATTGATCAATGATCTGATCCCAAAAAAGGAAGGATTGAAGCTTCGAAGAAGATATCCATGCTTATGATACCCTCTGACACCAAGAATCTGTCCAAGAAAAATGGTACCTGGTGTTTCCATCCTCATCGAATATTCCACGTAAATATGCTATTGTTGGTGGGAATATCGACTAGTTTCAGATCAGAGGTCAGATCTCAAAAGGCCTCCATCTCCTGATCATGGCGTTTAATCCCTACTCTTTTTTCCTCCAAAGATGTAATGAGGTTAAAATATCCCCCAGTGATCCATATTTCATCAGGGCATATATTCCTGAACTTTCCTATATTATGGAGGAAAGTAGCTTTCTCTCCTGAAATGTGAGGCCCATAGACATTTGAGAGTAGTGCCCAATCCCTTGTGCTTATGTGTTGGAAGCGGCCCGATATAAGTCAAGGCATACTCACCTTGCTGTCAAAAAGGATTTCAGAGGGATTCCATAGGATTTTCAGACTTCCTACACTACCTCTAACATTCCCGTGCCATCACTTCATACCTTAGCTGCATTGAGATAATGACTGATTTGAGACTTTCTTCAGACACCTTTGTCTCTTGAAGGATCATTATGCTAGCCTTATCCTTCTTTAATATGTCCTTTAGGTATCATTGTTTGTCTCAACTATTGAGGCCTCTTACATTCTAGTAGAGCACTATCATTGAGAAGGTTTACTAAGTTGGTGGAACATCGACAAAAGCAGTACCACCTTACCTGAGTTTACCAACAAGTCTCCCACCATATCAATTGACTCTTGTAGGTTATTTCTACCTCATTTTTTCCCCCCTTTTATCAGTCCTCCTTGATCTTAGGAGATCCCCATTTGGGAACTAGGTGGACCAGGAGGATCTGGTGGTTTTTGAGATTCTTTAGCTTTATATTGTTAGAAAGTCTCCTGGTATAACCTTTTTTGATCTTGAGGTATGAATCGCTCATCCAGGTTTCACCATTCATTCAAAAAGTGCTTTATGAATTTCTCTTCAACACTTAAGTCTTCCTTTTCCCCATTAATCTCCATATTGATTTTCTCCATGGTTGTCTCAGATGTCTCCTTGTCAGTTGGTTCCTTTTGTGCCTTTATTTTTGGCTTAGGGTTTGTTTTAGGTATAACCCTCGACTTAGCTTCCTTTCCTTACACAACTTCTTTTGAGCTTTCCCCCATGTTCTGTAAAACCCCGAATCGATTCTCATTGACAGGGTTTTTTCACGGCTGAGTACCAGGGTTTTCCTGAGGGGGTTTTGTGGTTTGTTTCTTGTAAGAGACTTTCTGAAAGCCATCATTTTCCTCTTGCGATTGTGCTACATCTTTTGGCCTTGTTGCTTCCACTACTTCCACTTGATTAAGAGGAAATGCCTTGTACACGTTCCCATATTCATGACACCGTCTGCATAGAAACAAGATATGCTCATAATCGAGTGGTTATTTCCACACCTCATCCTAGTACTCTAGTTGAACTAATTCAGGAAGCAATTATGTGATATTCATATACACAGATTCGAGCATATGCCATATAACTCCCTCTCCGAGTAGAATATTCTACTTTAAAGAATCTGTTGATAGAGTTGTTGATCCCTTCCATAGTTTTAGGATCCCAGAAGTCCATTGGAAGGGAAAAGAGGCGAAACCATACAGAGAGTGCCATGAAATGTTCTTGGTCTCGGTTATAACATTATTCCTAGACTCGCATAAAGAGCCCAACATTATAGTAGAAATAGGGTCCATTCTCAAAGATCCTCTCCTTATCCTCCAAGTTGGTAAAAATGACTATGAAAAAACCCTTGGCACCCAGTTTCAGATCAATATAACATTTTGGTTTCCATTTCAGCTGGATCCACTTGACTAGATCTCTTTCCAATGGCAAAATGACTATAAACTTACAGATCAGAGCATGATCCTTCATGTATTTCTTGTAGTTTTCAAGTTTTTTGGCTGAGATAACAAATATTGGCTTCTTCATGGCTCGTGGGAGGCACTTCCATCTGAGTCGGGTCTGTCATTGGGCACCCATTACTGGTTCATGATTAGGGTCGGCGCCTTGAGGAACTGTTGTATTTGCATTGGTTTTGTCCTTGGATTCTTCGACA
The DNA here is from genome assembly GCA_034641835.2 of Pinus albicaulis. Classification (NCBI taxonomy): domain Eukaryota; kingdom Viridiplantae; phylum Streptophyta; class Pinopsida; order Pinales; family Pinaceae; genus Pinus; species Pinus albicaulis. Next base: position 36,952 of record JAXQQM020064149.1, read on the forward strand.
GCAACACTACGGTAGGAGGGGATCTCTCCCCTCCCCATGGGAGTACTCATGGCCTTTGTCAGTGGCACTCGAATCATTATATGCTCCTTGAATTTGGACAATTTGATGTTGTACTGTCTTCAGGATCAGTTTTCAGAAACTCTAGCAAAGCTACCTTTCGCACCGTAGTCTTACTTTCTTAAAGAATACATTTTCCATTATTTAAATGTATTTGTAATATGGGATTTAGTTAGAGCAAAATTTTAAATTCAAGCTTAAATTTTATGAAATTAAAATAGTGGTTAAATTAAACTAATTTTTTTTTCAAATTAACATTTATTTTAATTATAAATATATTTTAGTTAAAAATAATTTGATTAAAATTAATAAAATAATAAATAAATTTACATAACATTCAAGAGATGATAAATAAAAATTAGAATAATGATGAATGCATATTCTAAAATAATCTCCAACAAAGTTATCATTTTCCTAAATTGAATTTATCTTTTATACGATTGTTTAAATCTATTTGTAAGATGAGATTAAGTTCCAATCAAATTATTGATTTGTAACATTTTAATATAAGTTATATATATAATGGTGAGTAAATGTCAATAAGTATCAAAACATATCAGTGTTGATAGGTTTAGCTTTGGTTAAGGTTATAAAAAATTGTAAAAATTAACTAAATTATAAATTTATTTAGATTATTATTATTATTAATTATAAAAGGAATTAATATCCTAGTTATATCAAGTTCAATTGTACAACTAAGATTTTCTTTATAAGATATGTCACAATTCTATGACAAAAATGCACCCCCAAAATATGTTGAGGAGGTAGAAATCAATATGTATAGTTAAAAAGCTAATTTTTTTCACCAAATTCTAACCAGAAATTGTCCAAAAACTCTAAAAAATCTCACACAGAAACAGCTTTATTTCAAAATAAAAATATTTATTCATATAAAAATTATTTATAAATGAAAAAATTATAAATAAAATATTTTAATAATATTTAATTAATAAAAAAATATTTTAATAATATTTAATTAATAAAAAAAATGTTTAAATTTTCCATTTTTAGATTTGATATATTAAATATCAACATTAATTTATGTTAATATCCACATCGATCATGATTAAGAATCCAAATTTAATAAAAGAATTGCAACTCTGTAAATTCGAATGTTCTCTGTCTGACGATTAGAACAATCTAATATTATATTACTCAACATAAGAAAGATGTTAATTCTTTTTATATCGTGACAAATAACGTATGAACGATCAACATAAATCCAAATTTGAGTATCGCATTTTCCAATAAACATTGTACTTTGTAAATAAATAATTGCATCAACTGGAGTTGTGCATGTTTCTATTTATTATATATTTGTGAGTTTTCAATGGAAATTTAGGTTACATAATTTTATTTTAAAATTATTATTGAAATGGGTTTTTAATTTTATTTATAATTTTAGTATTTTGAAAAGATTCCACAATAATTTAATTGTGGAGAGTTTGACTCTAAAATATGTTTATTAAACTCTATACAAATTTAATTAACAAATAAATTACAACTAATTTTTAAATATTGTTTATTGAGGGTATTATTTTTGAGTTACACTAGCAGGTTCGAAATGTGTGCGCAAAAATTCCCTATATGTGATTTTCACCAAAAGAATTTCTTACACATTTTATGGATCACAGAAGCAAAATTCCCGATATAATTTAAATTTTTGTGATCTATATCTAAATTATCATAAATTTCTGGAAAATCACATTATTATTTGAGAATTTTTAGAACGACTTAGTGTAATTCATCATAAAGGCATAATGATATGGTTGATCTAGATTATTCATTATAAATAATGCAAAATGCAATGGTCAATAAAATAACATCACCAAAAATTAATGAAAGAAAAGTAACTATAACTATATTAATTGACCATTGCATTTCTACATTATTTATAATGAATGATCAGATGAACCATATCATTATGCCTTGATGATGAACTATACTAAGTAGTTCTAAACACGTTTTTTCTCAAATGATAATATGATTTTCTTGAAGATTTATGATAATATTTAGATTGCAAAATCTTAATTTTTTAATATTTCAATCATAATTTTACTATTAAAAATAAATTCAACATCATTAAAAATCCACATAAAATCTTAAATTCTACAACTTAATTAATTATAATCTTTTTTTTTTTAAATTCCAACTAAATTTAACTAAAAACCTATCCCAGAAAATAATATTTTCCCAATAAAACTTTAACTTATTTATAACTTATTTAATGAAATAAAATAAACGTGGACAAGGTTACAAAGACTTTAATACGGTAAGCAAACGTGGACAACGTGAGTGTACGGACATTGAAATCATTAAGAATTAGGATCTCATTTTGAACTTATTGTTTGGAGGTCTAAGGGATATGACTTGAATTATGATAATATTTTAGATTATTTCATGGGTTTAGTTTTGTCTTTTAATAGTGTGCAAGTTCTCTTTCGAACATTATTGGAGTGGAATACTTTAAAAATAAAATGGGAATAGTTAATGTGGACCTTGTATATTTATGATGAAATTAGAAATTCGAGGAAATTTAATTTGGTTAGGCTTTTGTCATATTTATTTTGCAATTTGAAGATAAATTTTTAGTGAGATTATTATTTGAAATTTTTAGGACATTTGTATAAATATTTTGTGTAGTATTTAGATAAAATTAATTTTTATTAAAATTTTAATAATTTTATTTCATAGGTATGAAAATGTTTGAGAGACTAAAAAGTAAAGTAAATGTTTTTATGACATTATAAATATTTATTGTTATTAATAAAAAATGTTGTTTTTAATTATTATTATTTTGAAAATATAAGAGGAGACACCATGTGAGTAGTTAGTCTCCAAATTGTCACCAAACTGTGGAAGATATTAATTTGTTTCTCACAGGAAATGAGTCTAGATCTCAGGGGTGATTGTTGAGACAACAATTCATTGATTGGGAAAAGAGTGGTAGCTCTTATTATATTTTCAGAACACAAATAAGTAAACAAGGTTGTTTGATTATGATTTGTTGGAATTTTCGAGTTTCTAAGAAGATGCTTATGTTCCTCTATGTATGAAATTGGAATGAATGTGAATACTTAACATATTTAAGGATATCTAGAAATAAAGGGTTTTATTAGCTATCTTAATTTTTTTTGTAAATAGTTCCGTGTGAAAATCTTGAAGGAAATTTACTTGAAATTGGAAAAAAAAATGACATTGTTTAGGAATTTAATAGCATAGTAGGAAATTGTTTCTTTTCTTGAAAGCGTGTCATAAATACTCTCTCTCTCTCTCTCTCTCTCTCTCTCTCTCTCTCTCTCTCTCTCTCTCTCTCTATATATATATATATATATATATATATAGTAAGTATACTAATATACTTATCAGTGTTAACACCAAAATAAAACTCTTAGGTTAGCCCTCAAAGTGTGTGCAATCCAAGACTGTGTCACGAAATCCTTCAGAAAACCGACTACATGAACTTAGAAGCCAGGAGCCATGAAATCTATATTTATGTATTTAGGGATCATCGTCGACGAAATACTTCACATAGATAGATATATAGAGTTGAAGTAAATAAAGAACATCAAGTATGATCAATTCTAAGAGTATTATCTATAAAAGATAAAGAGACCAGTCGAAAATATATACTCATTAGAACTCCATGTTACTAGTAATCATCAATGTAAAAGACTAGTGATGCTAAGTCGGAAAAACATAACTTGAAAGGAGTAAATGGTATTGTAAAGAATGAAATTAAACTATAGAGATTTCAGAGATGTCATGTAAGAAAGGAATTATTAAAAAAAAAAAATATGAAGAAGTTACATTATGCAGTTCATTGTAAAAATATATCATTGAGACCAGATACAAATGTGTATAATTTTATAAACTCAAAAAAGTATCAAATTACAAGCAGTTTTGACCGAAATATGAATGGTTACAACATAGTGGTCATTAAAGAACTTTGAAAGGAGGTTTTCAGCACACCCATCTGGGATATGGGCCTGAATGCCATATTCTTAATGATTTTCATTGGCTGCAATAAACAACATAAGAGAGTATGCATATACTTCCGAGATGAGCAAGTAAGTTAGCTTTGTAAAGTATTTAATTGCAAAGTGTATAGAGGTTCTTTCATGGAAAAGAAAATAAAGTGAGCCTTTAAGAGGAAAGTAATAGCACTATCCTAATAAAGACACACATATATCTAAAATAATCGTTATTTATCTTGCAAAATAACTCACAAAGAAACAATGATTATGAAAGCAAGATGCACACAATTCAAAGATGCATACTAAAGCCAACGACATAACCATTTTCATTAGTATGTATAAACATAAACATACATTTCAAAAAATGAAAGAATAGACTTATAACATTCACGATATATGCATAAAAGTGCGTTGGCTCTAAGAGCTTCAAATCATTAAGTGAAAGTTTCAATATACACCATTACAATGATACAAAACTAGCTCTGATAGTGGAATGTTAAGCCACCACTTGCTCCTCAAAAAGATGATCTTCTCTCCTATGCCTAGCTTGAAAATCCAAGATAAAAAGCCCTTTTCTTGAGCTACAAGGGTGTATTTATAACAAATGAGGTGTCTCTTCACCTCCCTTATGAATCTTGACCTCCTCATGACTCTTGACCTCCCATGTGACTTTTCGAACTTCTATGTGACCTTAATACTTTCTAGTGAAGTTTCACATTCCATGTGTGGGCTTACAAACATTTTACATTTTCTCATTTTTTTAAAATACAATATTACATTCCACAAATTGTGGCAAAATACATTGACAACATATGACTTTTGTGGTGGCACTTTTGAGAAGCCATGAATTCACGACAATGGAATATGACTTCATTGTAGTGTATCAATGCCAAGCTCTTCTCTTTGCTACTATGTCTTTACATCTTCATGATAGGTCTTGCTTGTACTTTATCTTCCTCCTCCAAAGGGGTTGATTATGGTATAGAGTCTTCCATGTCATCTTGATCTCCATCCCTCTATCAGATTCTAGTGTCCCTTTATCTCTTTTTTTGATGGTATCTTTGTGCTTCACCTGCACACGTGTCTTTGCAACATCTCCTTGATGTACTCATTGAGAATTTTATGTCCATGTTTAGATATAACACCTACAAATGAAATTTACTCATGACAAGACAATACTAAGTTCTGAAATCACCTATTCTAAATTATCTATCATGCAACATGATGACTGTGATGGGAAAATGTGTAAGGGTTGAGGAGAGAGGTCTTCTGTTACACAGTAATTTGTCACACTGTTCACTTCCTATCCCTGATACTGAAGTGCCCTGAAGTGACTACTGTGTAGTATATCCACCATGGAAAAGACATCAAGATATCCCTTGAATATTAACATAAAGCTGCATTGAAATATTTTTGGAGAAGCTTAGCTCAAAACCAAAATTTCTGGGTCAACGCTCTTTTCCAGTTCCCTGCTCGTGCTAATGGTAGGTTGCAACACTTTGACCTCTCATTTCCAGCGCACTTTTTATGGGAAAAACCATGATGATCCCTTTTTGGCAGTGTTTCCTCAAATGGAGAAGAAGCTTCGCGCATTAGAAGCTTCCAAAATGGCGAGCTGGATATGGTTCAGTGGAGATATGGTCGACCTCTCTCATTTAGAGCTCTTGATCCTATCATTAGGGAATTTTCCCTTGATAATTAAGCCTTCCTCCTTCCTTTATGGATCCCTAACTCCTTCTCCCTACCTATAAATTGAATCCCATATTTCCACTACGGGTTCATGTTACCCGATCATTAATAGTTTGCATCCCTATGCTGTGATTATACCTAATTTTCCACTTGGGAGAAGGATTGATTGAAGAGCCTCGGTTTGGACTTGGACATCACCAAAGGGAGGTCTCCAACATCAAGGCCATGGTTGTATGCTTCCTCTTTCTATAATTAATAATACATCTAATGTTTCACTTTCCATATTTGTCTAGATATCTATGAAAGTAGCCTGATTCTCCTTGATCTGTTAAGTAGTGTGTATTCAATGTATGTTATGTATCTTGTCATGCTTCTTGTTGTTGTCTCTTGATCTCTTACATGTATTCGAATGCCACATTAAGTGAGGAGCAAGGCTGAAGGAATCAAGGTCTTCATCAAAGGACTGGACAATAACATAAGGAAGAGGTAGGTTCTTCTTCTTCTTCCACTTTGAATACAAACTAGGAAAGGCTTCATTAGATAGACTTGTGTGTTGCTAGACCCACTCGAGGGCTAGAGAGATCGCCTTTGTCCACAAAGGGGATTGTCTTCACAACAAAATTGGCGACTCCTCTGGGGAGCTATATCCTCTTTGTCTTTCCTTTTCCTATTTGGTTTTTGATCATTTTGACCGATCGTTAGGATTTGAGTCTGTTTGAGTGTCTATAGGTATGCATAGTGCTTTAAAGTGTTAAGTCTCGTTTGATTGTTTAAATTATTTTTATTTTTTCTTTTATTTCTCGCCCAACGTGTTTTTTTCCTTACAGAAGTGCCGACATCACTATTTATATAAAATAGTTGCGTTGATCTACCTTTCAGCACGATTTTTCCTTTCACAGGCACACTGATCCCAGAGATTGGAAACATTGGGGTTTCTCTTTCATTTTTCCAATGTGTCTTCGCCTCTGAGGTGTCTTTTTGGTGTGATATGATTTGATACCACTGTGTTTATTTTGATTTCCCTTCTTGCATGTTGAATTTGTCTCTTTGACCCTTTTTATGTTTGAGTGAAGTTTAATCATCTTCTAGGGTTTCTAGGTCCAGTTGTCCTTCACTTGTCGCTTGTGTGTGTCATTAAGAGATTGGTTCACTCTGTCTGAGAGCTCTGCTGCAATCATTTGAAACACTATTTCACATTGCTTTTGGATTATGTTTGCAAATTTGCTTTCATTTTCACTAATCCATTATTGCACTTTGAAATCACCTTTGATTGACTGTCAAACATAGATTACGATTGTTTGATTTTCAACTTTGAGAGTGTATGTTTGTTTTGATTCTTTATTTTGAAAAGAAAAAGTGAAAGTCATTTTCATTCAAGTACTTTTAGAACGATTTTTTTTCCATTCGAAAAAGAGAAAGTGAAAGAAATTTTAGTTTCAATTATTTGTTCGTTTGGTTAGTTTTTAATTTGATTAGTTCATTAAATGCATTAGTTGTGTTTGAACATCCAAAGTGAAAAGGAAAAAATATGTTTGGTGCATCTTAGTCAAGAAAGGCATGTTTTCATTTTCAGTAAGATTGCATTATGGGGTAGTGAAAGTGAAATTTTTTTAGAGTTTCATTTTAGTAATTTTGAGCTAGCTCAGGGGCATTATTGTTTGTTGCATTGCTTGTTTTTTTCACTCTTGTTTCCACTTTCTCCCTCATTAGTTTAGATTTCATCAAAATGAAATGGATTCTTTTTTTCATTTAGCTACATTGTAGGGATTCAGGTGAAATCACTTTGAGCCCAAAATTGAAACATAATCGAAGATCAACTTTCAAATTTATTCAATTAGCCTTAAGGAGCATTTGGAATTAATGTAAACATCTAGAAGGCTAGGCTACAGATGTGTTCCGTCATCATTAAGTGTAGCAGCTATCTGTAACAGCCTGTGTTGCATCGGGCCAGGGGTAATATCCCGCCCCACGTATGGAAGTATATAGGACTATGCTCCACATATGACAAGTATCAGGGGACACTCTCATCAAATGCTTACACATTAGACAATGCTACTACAGATTGAGCTCCCACGTACCATCGAGTATATTTTGGGAGATCCCACTAGGTTGTAGACCTACCATAGGTAACCGAGTCGGTCGCCTTGTAGACATGATACACTGAAGAAAACATTCGGGGAGATTGGATGTTGCATGTTAAGTCCTTGGTAATTTCTTTTTCCAAGGTGTATATTGTAGTTCACGGATACCTGGTAATCCTTTATGCCTATATTGGCCTGTTTTTATTTATTGTTTGATTCTAAAATTTACCGCCCATGATAACATCCTTCTTGTGCAGTACTGTTGGCCTCATCTTCCCTGGTTAATTATGTTAGTGTTAGTTTTTGCATCCTGCCACCAGTGATCAAAAAATATCTTTTGATATCATAGTAAGGTCCCATTCTGAAATTTTTGTCATTCCATTAGGTCATCATGCAAAAATTTGGTCATTGGAGGTAGCCCAAGGTCAAACCTCACTCTTTTCAAAAAATTCATTTCTTGTTGGCTTATTTCACCACATTGATGATTGTACATCAGTCATGAGTTGTCATCATCATTTCAATATTTTCATCATAAAGTTCATTCATTCAGATTCTCCATTAGCTCTTAGGGTTTTCAAGGTCTATCAAATCACCATTTGCATGTTTAATATTCCTAAATTAGCCATGAGCTAGTTGGAATATTAAATTTTGTTTTGCTGATTTTTTTTATGAATAAGAGGACAATGGAGGTCCAAAATTCTCCTAATAATGAAATAAATCAATGCCAATGTGAAAGAGATAGATCTTGGTAGCTTAAATGAGCACCCTTTGGTGTGAAAAGGGGTTGGATCACCTTGACTGGGTCAAATTTGACCAAATCAACAGCACTGTCATGGAGGAGTGGTCATCAATGAAAGACAACATAGTTTTAGATGGAGATTATTTGCATGGAAGTAGTGCTATTATGTAATATCCCAAAAGAGGAATGCAAAAATACATGAACACAAAACTGGAGTAGAAGTGATAAAATATCTCATAAAATGTGTATAGAACACATAGCCATCATATTATGATTACAACAACAAAATTATGTTCCATTAAGTTGCCTCCAAGTGGGGAAAAGCAGCAATATGGACCATAAAAACGTCATTTCTAGAAAATTGTGTTTTAACAGGAAGAAATAATGCTTGGTTCCCTTAGAATATGTATTAGGTCCTTCACATATAAAAGGGGATCAGAAACAAATCCCTTTTCCTAAGTTAAACAGATCTCCCGGCCTCAAGATGGCTTAAAAACACCCAAACCCCATGACTTAGGCTATGCAGAATTTATGAAGCATATGATAGCGTTATTCAGTGAGGGTTTCTACAAAATTATGATATAAACTTATATATCTGGAGTTTTATTGAACAATATGCTAAGAAAATAGAGATCTGACCTCCTTAATACATTATAGAAATAACCTGGCAAGGGTTTCTTGAAAGCTTAAGTATAAAAGAGTAGATCTGAATATTTAGCTCTGAAATAATGCAGTATTACTACAACATTACATAGACATGGCTGAATAATACAATAGAGGGATGAGAATCCCTTCTTTTAGCTTTCCGGGAGAAGGGTTGGCCCTTTCCCTAGGAAACTTGCTCAATTACAAGGGTTTAAACCCTGCTGCTGCATCTCTATGCAAAATTATGCAGTTCCTGCAAAGGAATACATTGTAGGGGATGAGGAATACTTTGGCCAAGTGCCAAGATGTGAAATGTGCCCAGAAATCCTCCTAGCTGATCTCTCAAGAGAAAGAAAGCTCCCTCTACTGAGAAACAGACCCAGAAGTGGTGTTATCAATCCTCCACTGCAACACCCTACAACACAACACTGTTCTCTGCAGAAATAAAACTGTAGCTAAAGAATGATGCTTGGCCTCAAGCTTGGATGTGGAGTAGTACAATGCAATAATCTCCCAAGAGGCCTCTCAAGGGAAGAGGTGGGATTCCCGCTCGGGAACACCAGGTGCTAAACAACACAACAACCCTACTAAAAAGTAAGAGGAAGCAATAGTCTAAGCAGACCAATATCAAAATAATAATCTCAAAACATAATCTCAAATGGCTGCCATCCTCTTCCTTAAGTATAATTTTAGCTTGCATGTCCTTGGCCCCACTCAATTAGGTTATTTCCTTGATGAGGTCCACCTCCCTCCAAAACTGCGTTATTCTCTAATTAATCTCCACTCCTCCTTAACAACATTGTTGACTTGGTCAAATTTGACTAAATCAACATGATCCAAACCCTGTTCACACATGGAGGAGCTTTATTTAGCTACTACAAAGGTCTACTTTCACACTTGAAGTGTTTTATTGTTGCTTAAGAGAATTATGGGCCTTCTCACCCACTTATTCACCTACCTAGTGATAAAACAACTATAATATTCTATTTAGCTTGAAGGCTAAATTTTTGGAATATTACAGTCCTCCCCTCAAAAATGTTGCTTGTCCTCAAGCAACTGTATGAGGAGAGAAAAATTCCTCCCCTCCTCCTCTTGTGGCCTCCTCATCAATAGTCTCCACCGCTGCTCAAAATAATCTGCAACAAATCTTCCCTCCAATGTTTCCTCCCAAGTATGCAAAACCACATGGCTCACATCATAGAAAGGTGGAAGGTGTTAGTGGAAATCTCCTTGCCGTAAAATGGCATCCTCAAGGTAGGAGTGATGACAAACATGGGGAATCTCACTCCCAATGAGTGAATTCCACACCCATATTATCATCCAAATGAAATAAGCCATTCTTGGTCGCTCATCAAAGAGATCCTCAACCCCTGGTTCATGAAATGTGTTGGGGATGCATGGAGAGATTGGATCCTCCCACTCAAGTGGTTTCTCTCTCCATTTATGGTAAGTATGGGGTTTGTTGGGCAGTGGAAAAGGTATGAAATCATTGTGTATTTTCTCATTATTTTACTATAAACATAATCATTTTTACCTTAGAAAGGTGATTTATTATAAGAATTATGGTAGAATTGGAAGGATGTATGTTTATTGTAAAAATATTATTAATATTTCTTTTTGTTGATAAAAACAGGAATTGGACGAAGTGGAAAGCTGTACCAAAGGAAAAGCTGAGATGAATGCAACTGCTGTTCCTCCAGCATTAGACCAAATCCTGCCAACAATAAGGAAATCCAAATGCATCGCTAAGAAAAGGCAGGGAACAACTCGGCTTTGGTCAAAGTAAACCATATGATAACTGAACGAAGGGAAGTGAATCCCTCAGGATCCTTCGATCCTGAGGGATGACTGTTCAAGCCTCATCTTATTCCTCGTCTTGTCTGTCAGGGTCTGATATATAAGGCAACGCCCTTTAGTGATGAAAGGTTCGGAAATTCTTGTATTCAAAAAATTTCCTTTGTAATATTGTGCTTATTGACTCTCGGCTTTAAGAGAGCAGTCTCTGTAATACTTTATGTTCGATTAATATCAAAGACGCGTTTCATTCCATCTCACAAGTTCTGAAGTAGCCCAGCAGTGTTTCAATGGTGCGAAGGGCCCGACTCTGGTGGAATTACCCTGTTGTTTGTATTTCTAATCTTTGCTTACTGTTGTGTGAAGTTGTGTTTAAGTTCATTATGATTGCAGAGTTGATTGACTGCTGTTGGATTTAATACAGATTCGTTGTGAGCATTAACGAATTGCATTGCTATTTTATCATCTGCAAGAAGTGCATTTGCTGTTTATTTACCTTGCTATCTTTATAAAGCATTTTTGTTCTATATTCAATTCTAGTTGTTGTTCTATTGGTTTATGATCCTTTATGATTGATTGTTTCATGGTACTGGCTGTCGACAGGGTTGAACTATTGAGATTAGTTGCTTGATTGCGTTAAGTTTATAATTGTTGTTCAATTCATGTTGCTGTTCCATTTCTGTTTATTTTTCATTTATGATTCATAGCTTTAAAATAGCAGATAGATTGGTTACAGTTGTTGTTGCTGTTCCTTTCCAGCTTTTGTTATTAGAGGAAGTTCCTTTCAATTATTTTCATTAGCAAGTAGATTGAGTTTGATTTCATTTTGATTGCTTTAAGAACAAGACCACCAACTGTAGAGGACATTGGTTATTGCTTCCAAGTTCCCAGATTGGTTATCTTGCCTCAGTGTGATTTTAGTTGCATCTATTTCTAAGGGAAGGAGTTACTGCTACTATATCCCTAATCGATGGTTTGCATATTGATGTAGTTAAGATTTAAGAGCATTTCCATTTATGTTGTTGTAATTAGATTTCTTTACAAGCATCTGTTTACTCTTGTATTTAGGATCCTATACTACATCTTCATAGCATTACTCTTAGTTAATTGTAGCCTCAGACAGAATACACTCTTGAAATAAAAAATCACTCCCGGATTGATAATTAATGTAGGCTAATTAGGTGTTTAAAATATACCTTTTTATGCTCCAACATTTTGGCGTCGTTGCCGAGGAGAGTGTATGCCATTTCAAAGGAGTGATGCACAATTGATTTTCTTCTGCTTGCGAAGAATTGGGTATTAAAGATGGAAGGTAAGAACCTATGCACTGGGCAAGAAACACACTTGCTCACAGCCCGCTTCGCAGCAGAATTAGGTAAGCTTATCTCTTTAGGTAGGAATGAAAGCTTGTTTTCTTGAATGAATAGACCAATTAAGCAAAACAAAATTCCTCCTAAAATTGAAAAACCTAAGGGACCGGTGACCCCTATGCGGACAACTTTTATTGATGAAATCCTTAAAAGGACTGAATCTCAGCCATCAGTAGGACTTAGAAAAGCTATCTCTAGACAACCTACTAGTTCCCTTCAGGCTACAGAATCACCATCTGAAGCCTTTGCTAAGATACATAGTCAAACAGTGGGAATTGAGAAATATTCCCAAGAAATTGAGAATCCTTGCATAATTTCCCCTCAAGAAGGGAACTCTAGTAATCTCCGTGAAGGAGAAGGGGAAACAAGACAAACAGGAGACCCAAAATATTCTATTGAAAAAGCCCAAACAGTAAGCAGTCCAGATAAGGGAAGTGTTGTTAAACTCATTCAAAACCAAGGTCCTGAATCACCTCAAACAGTAGGTCAACAATGAATACTTATTATTCTAGACCAGGGAAGTGCTATCAAAGCCATTCCTGCTCCTCCTAGTTAGCCTAGAAATTCCCTTGAGATCCCGAAAGGATATTGACACATCTTCGACCAAATGGCCTAGAACCAAAATCAGAACCAATAGACACCCTAGCAAACCTCTACGTTGCAATATCCTATAGTAGATATTGTAGTCAACGCACCTATGAAGGCCATTCCCCTTCAACATATTCCCACATTTCATGGCCTAACATCGGAAGATCCCGATGCATTTTTGTTTGAATTCGATGTGTTATGTAGGGGATATGATTATACCACCAATCCCCAAAAATTAAAACTATTTCCTTCTACATTAAAAGGAGCAGCCTTACGATGGTTTATGGGATTAGGTGGGGGTGTCATAACTGATTGAGATCAGATGAAAGCTGCATTTTTAAAGAAGTATCAATATTATTGCAGGTCTCGAGAACTAAAAAATGAAATATTCCAAATGACAGCAAAACCAAATGAAACCTTGGAAGAATATGTGGAACGATTTCAATACAATCTTCAGAGATCTCATTATGCATCCTTACCCTTACCTGATAATGTCCTGAAAACTACATTAATTAGGGGAATAAAAGATCAATGGGTTGAAACATTGAATATTATGGGAAAAGGTGATATATATCAAGAAAGTTATGCTAACATCATTGATTTGTGTATCAGGAGTTCGAGGGGCAACACAAGGCTAAAATCAGCAGAACGTGACATGATTACAAGAGATAACAAGACCTCCAATGAAGGCGTGACTCGTGTAGAGATTGGAAACCTGCTGGAAGATTTTAAGACAGATATACTTGGGACTCTAACAATGCAGTTCGATATTATGCAAGCCAAACAAAAGCAAGTAGAAGCGGAGAAAAATTTGGCAATATTCTGTCCTACATGCAGGAAGAAACGCAACCACAAAGAGTGCCCGTTGGATGTAATCAAATTTTGCGCTATCTGCACAAAATATCACCCTACAGAAGGATGTCCCTCGCTTCCTGGCCTAAAATCAGTTTATAAGGAGGCAAAAGAAGAATCAGAAGTGGTATGTCTGCTTAATCAGTGTCGACAATGGTAGCCACGACAATCAGGTATGCCAACTGATACATTTTATTCTTTTCAACCTCCTTAATACAATGCTCAACAATATAATGGAATGTGGCAAAATCAGCCACCTTTCCCCAATTGGTCACAACAGCCATTCCCTACATCATCATGGCTGAACCAAACAAATCAAACTAATTGGACTAGTTTTCCTTCTTTCCCACCATTTTGGAAAAATAATAACTATCCAACACAATGATCTCCCTCTACTTCACAGATTCAGGCCTGGCAGTAAAAATGGCAAAGACCTACAAATCAGCCAGCTGGAACAATCCCTATCTCTCAACCTACACTTCCAGCTCCCTATACAAACCCCCAGACCAACTTAAGACCACAACTCCTAGCCCAGCCCAACCCAAACCCAAAAAATAGGCCAATTCAGTCTGTCCAAATAATGGAACCCCCAGAGTTAGAAACTGAACTGAGGGAGTGCAATGACCTTCAATTAAGATCTGGGCGCATAATAGAAACAAAGAGAAACAATAATGTTCATATTGAAGATCCGTTACCTATAGAACAAACATTACAAAAAGATAATGATGTTCAACAACAAGTAACAACTTCCTCTCCACCATTCCCAAAATGATTAATCATACCGCGCCCATTGGAACATCCTAATTTTGATCTTCTAGGAGTGATCAGGAGATCAAGTCTCTTGTAGAAAAATACTCAAAAATGAAGTTGCTCAGAATTGCTCCAAAACAGATCGATTGGAAAGAGCTCGGCGATACGATCCCAACGCCGCAAACGGCACTCAAATCTGTTGCCGTATGAAGAAGTTGTTGCATTTTGAAATCGCCCAATAACCTCTAATGCTGAATGGGTTCATCATTTTAATGTGGAGAAATATTTTTAATATATTAAAAATTAATTAATATTTTATATATATTAAAAATTTTAATATTTTATTTGATTTAAAAAAAATCATATATTATATTAATTTTTTTATATATATTAAATATTAATTAAAATATATATATATTAATTATATTAATTTAAAACTCCATATTCATTAAAACCCAAAGTATTTTGTTAAGTTTGTAATATGTGGGCATGTATTATTAAAATTACAACCCACAAAGATTAAAACCAAGGACTAAAGGCATTTCAATGTATTTTTTTTTAAAAAAGTCAAAGGTATTAAAGTGGGAACGTGTTGTATGGTTTAAAGTCACGTGGGTTTGTTAAAACAACGTGCAATGGCGCGTATTGTTTGGTGACGTGGTCCCATTGACCGTTGGATGCACGTTCCAACATTTGTTATATATTAAAGTTCAAACCGTGAATAGGCGGACATTAAATGTTGCGAATAAGTTCCATGTGGCCACGTCTTCAAACATTAAATGCTAGCAATTAGCAGTTCCGCCAGTTTTGGAGCGCGCCCGCTAATTTAGGCGGATTTGCCAAATTAGTGCCAGATAACTAAACTTAACTGGAGTTTTTTTAGGCCAACTGGCCGCTGGAGTAAATGAGCCATAACTTTGGCTAAGAAAGTCCTTTTTGGATGAATTTTTTTTATTTTGGGTGTAGAGATCATTCTGGAGCTGTTGGAAGTGTTTGCAGAGCCATCAGGGTGCTCTAACAGAGAATTTATCAGCTTTTTTGGTCGTGGAGCCACCAAGGCCTAAGGGAAGAAGAGCTGTTTTGGACTATCTTCATCCAATGGAGGTGAATGTTTAGTCATTTTAGACTGATTTGGGCCTTCTGAATCTATTTTTGAAATGTATTTTTCCATTTGAGGCTTCTATACAGTTGTAATCACATTTTGAGCATTTAATCAAAGGAGAAAAAGCCTAATTAGAGGCTTTTGGACCCAGTGGAGGTAGCCCAAGAGAGGGGTGAACCGCTTAAACAATTATTTGCTGTCACACTGTATAATTTGGCTGCATATTTTCAAATTCTGATCCTTTAAACAGTAAATTTTTATAAGCAAGCTTTTCCCAAACCAGTTTAAATAGTAAACAAAACTTGTTAGTTCATCTTCAAACCTCTACACTTCAATTGCAGAATATGTATACTTGTCTATTCACACATTAAAGTTGGATCAATGAATACTTTGCAGTTAAAACAAATAATTTCATTGATCGGATCTTTGTGATTACATTTTATTTCTTTAGGCAGAGTCTGTAGAAGGGCGAGGTAGCCTCCGGATTCATCCTTTCTAGTAAAGGTGAAATATCTGGTGAATGCCCCTATAGTCAATCTCTGTATGAGAAATTCTTTGTTTTCACAATTTCAGATCAGGGAGAGTTAAAAAATTTGTGTATAAAAATCCCTCTCCTCCAAGCTATCCAAGACATCCCTATATATGCAAAAACCATTAAGGAATTATGCATAAAGAAGCCAAAGAGGAGAAAAACCACCAATCCAACTGTCCAAATAGTCGGTACTTTATCTGAATTATTATCAGGAATGGAAACACTCGTAAAATATGAAGACCCAAGAAATCCCATAGTGACAGTGAAAATCCATGGGCAATTGTTTCCAATTGCCTTAGTTGATTTGGGAGCAGCAATCAATATCCTAACAACCACCACCTGTAAAAAACTTGGCATTACATCGCTAGAACCAACAACAACCTTATTGGAATTGGCTGACTGATCAGTAGTCAAACCAGAGGGTACACTACAAGATGTAATGGTATCTGTAGATTCCTGGGAATGCCTTGCTGACTTCTTGGTTATCAATCCAAAGAACTGGCTAGATGGACACCCATTAATCTTAGGTAGACCTTGGTTGGAAACTGCCGATGCTTATATTAGATGCCGACAAGGCAACATGAAAATAACAAGGGGAAAATATGTTAAGAATTTAGCTTTATATCCCCCATCCCAGCCAAGCCTATCAATAATCAAAACAAGAAAACAACCTGTATCATATCTTATGGAAAATATGAGATCACCTCTAACTATAGAAAATGCTCTTGATTTTAAAGATCAAACAGAGGATGATATCATCAATAGTTTTATTAATAAACCACAAATCAGATCCCATCCACAATGTCACATGATCAAGGCAGCATTTGATAATAAGGAAGAAGAAGATCCTCTAAAAGACATTCCTGATCAAATAATACCCACTAATTATGTGTACAATAGTAAGATTGTAGAAATTGAGCCGGGAAAAACTCTAAACATTAACAAAAATATGACTGTTGAACAAGAAGAGAAGTTGGTCCAACTATTGTGGAAATACAAAGCAGCCTTTGCATGGGATTACCCAGACATGAAAGGAATTGACCCTCAATTGTGTACACACAACATCTATATTGAGAAAGATGCGAGACCCTTTCGCCAACCCCAAAGAAGACTAAACCCTCACCTCAAAGATATTGTGAAAGCTGAATTACAAAAGATATTGGATGTTAATTTCATCTACCCAATATCTGATAGCAAGTGGGTCTCTCCATTAGTAGTGGTACCAAAGAAGAACGGAAAGTGGAGAATATGTGTAGATTACCGTGAACTTAACAAGGAAACCTAGAAAGACCACTTTCCCCTTCCGTTCATTGACCAAGTATTAGACACATTGGCAGGAAAGAAATTATTTTCCTTGCTTAATGGCTTCAGTGGGTACAATCAAATCCAGATTTTCCCCGAAGACCAAGACAAAACTACTTTTACCTGTCCATGGGGGACATTTTCTTATCGAGTCTTACCTTTTGGCCTATGCAATGCCCTTGCTACATTCCAAAGGGTCATTCTCAGCATCTTTGCAGACTTAATAAATGAAGGTCTCGAAGTATATATGGATGACTTCACACCTTATGGGGATGACCTTGAGCCAGCATTAGAAAATTTAGAAAAGGTGTTGCAAAGGTGTATTGACACTAGGCTTTGTTTAAGTCATGAAAAGTGTCATATGATGATGACCGAAGGAGTTATCTTAGGGCACTATATTTCAGCAGCTGGAATTTAGGTGGACCCAGCTAAAATTCAGATAATTTTGTTAATACCCACACCCACCACACAAACAGAGGTACGTAGCTTTCTTGGATTTTCTGGTTACTATAGAAGATTTATAGAACATTATTCTCGAATTGCTGCACCTTTATATGCACTAACTAGAAATGTTGATTTTATTTGGACATATAAATTTGACAATGCCTTCAATGATCTGAAAAATCTTGTTTCAACAACCCCAGTATTGAGGGGCCCAAATTGGAATTTTCCATTCCAAATTTCATCCGATGCCTCAGACACAGCGATTGGAGCAATACTTGGGCAGGAGGAAGACAAGAAACCATATGCAATCTATTACACTAGCAAAAATCTATCCCCTGCTGAATTAAATTATACTGTGACTGAGAAGGAATTTTTAGCTATAGTACATGTTGTAAATAAGTTTAGACATTATATAATTGTGTATCCTATAGTACTATATACTGATCACTCTGCCATTAAATTTTTAGCAAATAAACCTGTTACAAATGGAAGAGTGACAAGATGGTTGATTTTATTACAGGAATTCGATATTACAATCAAAGATTGGCGTGGGAAAGAGAACCCTGTAGCTGATTTTCTGTCAAGAATGCCAAAGCCAATAGGCACAAAAGTAGTTGAAGACCGCTTCCTAGATGAACATTTGTACGTTGTTACTGTTAGAACTCCATGGTATGCTGATATAGAAAATTCTTTGGCAATAGGTAAACTACCTAAACATTTATCCCTTAATGAACGAAAGAAAATAATACAACGTAGTACCTGTTTCTCTTGGATTGGGAGCCACCTATTTCATACAGGGGAAAATATGCAAATAAGAAGATGCGTCCGGGAGGACGAGGTATTTGATATTTTGAAAGCATGCCATGATGGGCAGTGTGGTGAGCATTTTGCAGATCGTAGAACTGCCCATAAGGTTTTACGAACATGCTATTATTGGCCTACCATCTTTAAAGATGCCAAAAAATTTGTGCAGGCCTGTGATAGCTACCAAAGGGCAGGTCGCCCTGGGTAGTCTGATGAAATGCCTTTGAACCCTCAACTAGTAATTGAGCCGTCTGAACGTTGGGCCCTTGATTTTTTTGGCCCTATTAGCCCCCCATCAAACCAAAAAACATACATCCTAGTTGCAACCGAATATGTTACTAAATGGGTTGAAGCAAAGGCTCTCTCAAAAGCTACAGAGGACTTTGTAATATAGTTTATTTTCCAAATATTTGTGTGATATGGCCTCCCATGGGACATAATCATAGATGGAGGACCACAGTTTGTAGGTAATAAATTAGCTGAAACACTACAAAATTACCACATTTAGCATAAGATTACAACCCCATACCACCCACAGGCAAATGGCCAAGTAGAGAGCACGAAAAAATAATTGAATCCATATTAACAAAAAATGTTGCCTCACACAGACGTGATTGGGCCTACAGATTGCCAGAAGCATTGTGGGCATACCGAACAACGTGGAGACTCACTATGGGATATTCACCATATCAATTGGTATTTGGAAAAGAGCCCATCTTTCCAATAGAGTTTGAAATTCAAAAATTAAGAAAAGCCCAAAAGGTGGGTCTAGATTTAAATGAAGCCCAGGTCAAAAGACTGCAAAAAATTAATGAGTTAGATTAAATTAGTCTCTCTGCTCTTCAGCACACAGCGTTAATTCAACAACAGAGAGAAAAATGGCATGACGCCCTTATCAAAGAAAATATCTTCCATGAAGGAGAATGGTCACTCCTATATGATTCTAGGTTTTAGGATTTTCCAGGGAAACTCCAGACACGATGGCTCGGACCTTATGAAATACAAAAAGTGGATGAAAATGGCACTATTACATTAACCACCATTGATGGATTTGGACATTCCTTCAAAGTAAACGGTCATCGAGTATGATTGTATCATAAACCGCTTACCTGAGAATCCTTTTACCAACAATTACGGGAAGATTCTACCATGAAAATTTTGGCTGAAGGGGATAACTCCTCCTCGGCACCCATTTATTAAGTCATTTCTTTTTTTAAATTTTGTACATTAAGATTGTTTATTTATTTGAATTGTTTGTTTTATGGAATTCATTTTTTTCAACTCTCTGTTTATTTTTATTATTTTGAGTTTTGTTGTTTGTTTCATGGAATTCTTTTTTTTTTTCAAAATTCTGTTTATTTCATTTGTTTTGAGTTTTGTTGTGGGAAAGAGAAGCCTCTAGCTGATTTTCTGTCAAGAATTCCAAAGCCAACAGGCACAAAAGTAGTTGAAGACCGCTTCCTAGATGAACATTTGTTCGCTGTTACTGTTAGAACCCCATGATATGCTGATATAGAAAATTCTTTGGCAATAGGTAAACTACCTAAACATCTATCCCTTAATGAACGAAAGAAAATAATACAACGTAGTACCTGTTTCTCTTGGATTGGGAGCCACCTATTTTATACAGGGGCAGATATGCAAATAAGAAGATGCGTCCGGGAGGACGAGGTATTTGATATTTTGAAAGCATGCCATGATGGGCAGTGTGGCGAGCATTTTGCAGATCGTAGAACTGCCCATAAGGTTTTACGAACATGCTATTATTGGCCTACCATCTTTAAAGATGCCAAAAAAAATTTGCAGGCCTGTGATAGCTACCAAAGGGCAGGTCGCCCTGGGAAGTCTGATGAAATGCCTTTGAACCCTCAACTAGTAATTGAGCCGTTTGAACATTGGGCCCTTGATTTTTTTGGCCCTATTAGCCCCCCATCAAACCAAAAAACATACATCCTAGTTGCAATCGAATATGTTACTAAATGGGTTGAAGCAAAGGCTCTTTCAAAGGCTACAGAGGACTTTGTAATATAGTTTCTTTTCCAAATATTTGTGTGATATGGCCTCCCATGGGACATAATCATAGATGGAGGACCACAGTTTTTAGGTAATAAATTAGCTGAAACAATACAAAATTACCACATTTAGCATAAGATTACAACCCCATACCACCCACAGGCAAATGGCCAAGTAGAGAGCATGAAAAAATTAATTGAATCCATATTAACAAAAACTGTTGCCTCACACAGACGTGATTGGGCCTACAGATTGCTGAAAGCATTGTGGGCATACCGAACAACGTGGAGACTCACTATGGGATATTCACCATATCAATTGGTATTTGGAAAAGAGCCCATATTTCCAATAGAGTTTGAAATTCAAAAATTAAGAACAGCCCAAAAGGTGGGTCTAGATTTAAATGAAGCCCAGGTCAAAAGACTGCAACAAATTAATGAGTTAGATTAAATTAGGCTCTCTTCTCTTCAGCACACAGTGTTAATTCAACAACAGAGAGAAAAATGACATGACGCCCTTATCAAAGAAAATATCTTCCATGAAGGAGACTGGGCACTCCTATATGATTCTAGGTTTCAGAATTTTCCAGGGAAACTCCAGAAACGATGGCTCGGACCTTATGAAATACAAAAAGTGGATGAAAATGGCACTATTACATTAACCACCATTGATGGATTTGGACATTCCTTCAAAGTAAACGGTCATCGAGTACGATGGTATCATAAACCACTTACCCGAGAATCCTTTTACCAACAATTACGGGAAGATTCTACCATGAAAATTTTGGCTGAAGGGGATAACTCCTCCTCGGCACCCATTTATTAATTCATTTCTTTTTTTAAATTTTGTACATTAAGATTGTTTATTTATTTGAATTGTTTGTTTTATGGAATTCTTTTTTTTCAAATCTCTGTTTATTTTTATTATTTTGAGTTTTGTTGTTTGTTTCATGGAATTCTTTTTTTTTTCAAAATTCTGTTTATTTCATTTGTTTTGAGTTTTTGTTGTTCCTTTCTAAAGGAACAACATTTCTGTTGTTCCTTTCTAAAGGAACAACATTTCTGTTGTTCCTTTCAAAACGAACAACAGTTTCACAGATTTTTTCTGTTCCTTTCGGAAGGAACAACAGTTTTGCTGATTGTTTTTGTTGGAAATGTTGTCATTGATGGCAAAGGAAATGACAAAGGAGGAGCACTTGAAACAGCAACAAGGCAAAGAGAGCATGAAACATGAAGCTGAGGCAGTTTTAGAAGGGTTAGTTGATTGGAGATCTAGAAAGGCAGCAGAGACATCATAGGAAACATAGGCAAAGGCAGAGGCAGAGGCAGAGCCGTTATCATAGAAAGGCAGAAACAGAGGCAAAGCCGTTATTCCGAGAATCACTACCCCAGCTGGTAGATACACTAAACATAATATTCCGAGAACCATTACCCAGCTGGAGGATACATAAACTCAATTATGGGAATCTTAACCCAAGCGGCAAAGTATGTATATATAT